>SJYQ01095369.1:65340-166461 GCA_006410935.1 Redunca redunca
TATCTGAGGTGATTGATATTTCTCCCAGAAATCTTGATTCCTGCTTGTGCTTCTTCCAGCCCAGCGTTTCTCATGATGTACTCTGCATATAAGTTAAATAAGCAGGGTGACAATATATAGCCTTGAAGTACTCCTTTTCTTATTTGGAAACAGGTTGTTGTTCCATGTCCAGTTCTAACTGTTGCTTCCTGACCTGCATACAGGTTTCTCAAGAGGCAGGTCAGGTGGTCTGGTATGCCCATCTCTTGAAGAATTTTCCACACTTTCTTGTGATCCACAGTCAAAGGCTTTGGCATAGTCAATAAAGCAGAAATAGATGTTTTTCTGGAACTCTCTTGCTTTTTTGATGATCCAGTGGATGTTGGCAATTTGATCTCTGATTCCTCTGCCTTTTCTAAAACCAGCTTGAACATCTGGAAGTTCACAGTTCACGTATTGCTGAAGCCTGGCTTGGAGAATTTTGAGCATTACTTTACTAGCGTGTGAGATGAGTGCAATTGTGCAGTAGTTTGAGCATTCTTTGGCATTGCTTTTCTTTAGGCTTGGAATGAAAACTGACATTTTCCAGTCCTGTGGCCACTGCTGAGTTTTCCAAATTTGCTGGCATATTGAGTGTAGCACTTTCACAGCATCATCTTTCAGGATTTGAAAGAGCTCCACTGGAATTCCATCACCTCCACTGGCTTTGTTCGTAGTGATGCTTCCTAAGGCCCACTTGACTTCACATTCCAGAATGTCTGGCTCTAGGTGAGTGATCATACCGTCATGATTATCTGGGTCATGAAGATCTTTTTTGTACAGTTCTTCCATGTATTCTTGCCACCTATTCTAATATCTTCTGCTTCTGTTAGGTCCATACCATTTCTGTCCCTTATCGAGCCCATCTTTGCACGAAATGTTCCCTGGGTATCTCTAATTTTCTTGAAGAGATCTCTAGTATTTCCCATTCTGTTGTTTTCCTCTATTTCTTTGCATTGATCGCTGAAGAAGGCTTTCTTACCTCGTCTTGCTATTCTTTGGAACTCTGCATTCAGATGCTTGTATCTTTCCTTTTCTCCTTTGCTTTTCACTTCTCTTCTTTTCACAGCTATTTGTAAGGCCTCCTCAGACAGCCATTTTGCTTTTTTGAATATCTTTTCCATGGAGATGGTCTTGATCCCTGTCTCCTGTACAATGTCACGAACCTCATTCCATAGTTCATCAGGCACTCTATCAGATCTAGGCCCTTAAATCTATTTCTCACTTCCACTGTATAATCATAAGGGATTTGATTTAGGTCATACCTGAATGGTCTAGTAGTTTTCCCTACTTTCTTCGATTTCAGTCTGAATTTGGCAATAAGGAGTTCATGATCTGAGCCACAGTCAGCTCCTGGTCTTGTTTTTGTTGACTGTATAGAGTTTCTCCATCTTTGGCTGCAAAGAATATAATCAATCTGATTTCATTATTGACCATCTGGCGATGTCCATGTGTAGAGTCTTCTCTTGTGTTGTTGGAAGAGGGCATTTGCTATGACCAGTGCGTTCTCTTGGCAAAATTCTATCAGCCTTTGCCCTGCTTCATTCTGTATTCCAAGGCCAAATTTGCCTGTTACTCCAGGTGTTTCTTGACTTCCTACTTTTGCATTCCAGTCCCCTATAATGCAAAGGACATCTTTTTTGGGTGTTAGTTCTAAAAGGTCTTGTAGGTCTTCATAGACCCGTTCAACTTCAGCTTCTTCAGCATTACTGGTTGGGGCATAGACTTGGATTACTGTGATATTGAATGGTTTGCCTTGGAAATGAACAGAGATCATTCTGTTGTTTTTTAGATTGCATCCAAGTACTGTATTTCAGACTCTTTTGTTGACCATGATGGCTACCCCATTTCTTCAGAGGGATTCTTGTCCGCAGTAGTAGATATAATGGTCATCTGAGTTAAATTCACCCATTCCAGTCCATTTTAGTTCGCTGATTCATAGAATGTCAATGCTCTTGCCATCAAGACCTCTCCTTAGCCCCTCTCAATGCCCAAAGTAGAACCAGTAAGTGTATCAAATGACCTGCCTTGGATGATAGATCCACCTGTGGTCACATGTCTCAATCAGGGCCCATTGGAAAAAAAATAAGGTTTTAGCTAGGACTTTTGGGAAACAAAATCTCACTCTCTCAGCTGGGACTTGAATCTGAGAAAGGGTATGACCTGGAGTTGGGTCAGCCCTCTAATGAGTATAAAAAAAGCATGTGGTTGAAACTGAAGCCAGTCTGGAGGAGAGCTGACTCAAGAGACAGAGTAAAGGAGAAACCAGGTCTTGGTGACACACTGAGACCCTGCACTGGGCCACCCCCAGTGCCAGCGTACAGCAGAATTCTTCAGTCTCATGAGCCAAATCTTTCCCTTTTAACTTCAGTCAGTTTGAGTTGGATCTTCCATCATGTGTAATCCAAAGAGCTCTAACTATTATGATTTGCAAGATTTTAATTTTCTTAAATAAAATGTGGTCGCTCTAGTTGTTTGAACTTTGTTCACTGTTTATTTTCTTTTGTTTTGTAAATGTCCAAAATTTTAAAATAGTCAATATATATTCATGCTGTTATTTTCATTATAAATTCAGTTTTAATAGAAAAATAAATGATTAAATCATGTGCTAGATTATCAACCACTTGCATATTTAGCTATTTGCTTCCAAGGAAAGCCTAATCCATTGACCTATTACATAATAATTAGCCAGAAAAGATCTTCATTCTAATAACAAGTGGAATTGAATACTGAAGAGAATGTGTTTAACTGAAAAGTAGTTAGAGAAACAAAAAATGATTTTAAAAAATCAATCTTAAAGAAAGCAGGAAAAAGAAAAGGAAATTTAAAAGGTAGGGCAAACAGCACAAAATAAAATGATAGACATAATTCCAAGAAATCAGTCATTGCAAGCAAAGTGTATGGTCTAACTTAGCTTGCTAAGTTAGTCTAGTTTAGTGAAGTCAGAAGACAGAGATTATCAGACAATACAAGAAAACCTGGCTTTATGCTTTTTACAAGACACAAACCTGAAACATAGAGACACTGAAAGATTGAAAATGAAAAGTCAGGAAAAAAATGAAATGAGACAAATATATAGGTCTATGTAGCTAGATTGGTATCCGTGTAAAAGGCTTGTTATCTATAAAAAGGGATGTTAGAACTAAAAGGTGTCAGTCAGGGCCTCACATGGTGAATAGAGGACATTTGATGATTCAGGGTGTGGTTCTTTCTTCTCTAATCACTCATTCAATTCATTCAGCTAATTAAAAAAGAATAATTTAAAAAGCTGATCACGTGCTAAGCTATCAAAGTCAAGTGTGGTCCTTGCTCTCAAATTTGCAGTCTGGTTGGGGGCACAGTTAAAAAACCACACCAAAAAAAAAAATTAAAACAAAACAAAACACACCAACAACTGAAGTGTCATGTGGTCAGTGCTGTGATAGGGGCAGGCATACAGAGCTTTAAGAACACACTGACAGGGAGGGAGGTGTTTGTGAGTGGAGTTTTGAAGGGTAACTCTTTGATTCACCTATTGGATAAATTTCCCTGATAATCCAGACTGGCCTCTTGCTATTGATTCCTGACATTTAGCTCCAGTAATCTTGTGACATTGAGGGGGAGAAGAAAGTAAACTACAGGCATACCTCATCTTATTGTTCTTTGCTTTATTGTGTTTCACAGATACTGCATTTTCTTACAAACTGAAGGTTTGTAGCAACTCTGCATTGTCAAATGATGATTATCATTTCTTAGCAATAAAGTCTTTTTTAATTAAGGTGTGCACATTGTTTTTCTTAGACGTAATGCTATTGCACACCTAATAAACTACAGTATAACAGTGCAAACACAGCTTTCACATGTACCTAACTAACCACCAAATTCGTGTGACTCACTTTATTGTGATATTTGCTTTATAGCAGTGATCTGGAACCAAACCCAAAGTATATCCAAGGTATGACTGTAGAGGGAAGTGAGGTCGGTCTAGGACCTAGAATCATCATTCTTACTGGATTGGGAGCAGGAGGAAATCCAGTTGGATGGGTGGCAAGTCATAGACCACACCCAGGCCAGCTTCAGGGACGTCCAACAAGAGATGAAGGATAAAAGGAACAGAGGAGTAAGGAATACTTGGAAACCCAGGAATATGGCTAGAAAAATCATTGTTCATATCTGTGGTGAGACGGGGAGGGTTGGAGAGAGTTCAGAGGCAGATCTGGCAACATCAAGGCATGGATTCATTTTTAGAAGGCCTGAGATCCTGGGTGGGCCAGGTATCAATGGCAAGGAAATTCATTGCTCCAACACAATGAATATCCAGTCAATAAAGGAGGGCACTGAACAAAGCAGGACAGATGGTAGGGAAGGGTTGAGGGTCACCTGAGGGCTCAAATAGAGTTTCATTAATTTCTCCAAACCGAAGCCAGGTTGGTCCTGCAGAACTTGCAAGGAGAAGGCACTTGGTTCAACTGTGGGGAGAATGGAGAATCTGAGCTGAGGAACCAGGAGGTTCTGACACCACCATGAGCACTTTATCCTTCCAAATTCCCAATCTAAGCTCCTCTTGAATGGCAACTACTTTTGGAAAGGGTAACCCATTAAATCTCTCTGTGTGAATGAGTTTATCAGATGTCTTCCAAACTGTTGGAAAGAACCTAATAATTTGAGAGCACTGGGTGCTTGGGAAAGAGTGAACATAAAAAGATGGATGGGGAAGGAAAGATACTGAAAGGGAAATCACAGGCCTCAGAGATAAGTTTACTGACTTCCGTTTTGCTGACTACCAGCTCTGCCTGTGGTGTCTTGGCATCATTCAGGAGTTCAAAGATAGGCTCCATCCAGCTGAGAGCTGTTGGGTATAGCTGTCCTGTATATATAATGCCATGTAATGACTGGTTGGGGTTAATCAAATATAATGCCCAACCCAGATCTATTAAATTTTATCACAAAAAGAGGCTTTAATCAGTCTTTTATCAGCTTGGTATTCTGGCCTAAGAAGACTGCTTTTGTTTGCCCATATAAGAGACAATGGGAGAGCCAGGATCAGCCTGCTCTCTGGAGTACAACAAGTGAATTGTCCACAAACAACAGATCATTCAAGGCCATGGGAGAGGAAAGGCTGCATGAATCTACAAAAGTTTTCACTGTTAGTGGTCACGGCCTTGAGTGTTTAAATTCAGACCACATTCCCGCTGGAGCTTCCAAAATATAGGGAGGATGGGAACAAAAAGACTCCAGTGTGTTCCTTGTAAGTCTATCTGGCCTTGGCCCTCTGCAGGACATTCTTGCTTGCTGCTTGCTGAAAGGAGAAAGGAAAACTGACATTTGGTTCTCTGACTAAGCAAAGCCCAGATCTCCTGAGGGTTAGATGTGATTCACCGGCTAGTAATTAATGTGATGAGTGTAGGTTCTCTGCCAACTGCACATGTCCCTCTGCCCAAGCACCTCGCACCTCTTGGACTATAGAAAGGACAGAAGGAGAAGGGAGATAAAAGGCAGTAAAAAAGGGAGATAAAAGAGAGGCCCCTGCACTGACCCAAAAGTGAGAATAACATTAAAGCCACCCAGTCAATTTTGTTCAACAAATATTTGAATACTTTCTAGGAGCAGGCTGAGACATAGCCAGGTATAGAAACAAACACACCAATAAAACATCTACCTTTTATGCTTGGAATTGGAGGATGTCTTCAAAAGATGTCTTTTTTTTTTTTTTTTTTTAATGCTGAGTAACACAGCCACATCCCATAGCAGTAACCTCAAATTCTGAGGTAAGACCACGGGGCAGCTGTGGGAATGTCATGTGTCACTGGGGGAAGAAAGCTTCAGAATTATTGATCTAGTCTGACCCAGGCATCTCACTGGTGCAGAAATGGAAGTTCCAAGAAACAACCTGGATTGTCCAAGGCTACTGAGCTACTTAGTAACAGAGAGGGAATTAGAATCCATATCTTCCAATGCCCAATGGAGAACCAAATCCATTGGACCGCAAAGTTTCTCCACTCAGGCTTCTTGGAAGATGCAAGTCCTGAAGACCTTCAGCAAATTATTGAGTATCTTGATCTACTGTATAGATCTACTGTATAGCTGTTCCTTACCTATATGTGGCCCATTGCCAAATCTTAGTGCCATCACTTCTGCTTATCAAGAGTTTAAATTTTACTTGTTAACCAAGATGCCCCCTTCTGCTCTATATGGAATGTTGTTTGGGACTAGAAATGTGTAAAAAAAGTAAGAGGAAGAAGAAAAGGACTTAGACTGACAACAAAATAAAAAAGAGTAAACCTTTGCTCATAGGACCAAACCTGTGGCTCCTCAGCTTCATATTAGTGTGGAGGCAGGGGTGGCAGATGCCTACCTTGGTTTTGACTAGAGCAGTGTTCAGATATGTTTGGGAGTTGACAGAGATAGGAGGAATTCCTGTAACCATGTGGGTGTGAGACCTGGGAGTAATTCTATTTTTGGAAGGTTTACTGGATATATGCATCTGAAGATGAAATGAATACCACCCAGTTAGATGGCTTTTAGGGAACAGGATGAAAGAGAGACGAGAAAGGGACCGGGGGAAATGAGAGTTGTTCTGTGAATTGTGAGAGGTGCCAGCAGTCAGAAGTCTTTTTCCATTTTCATTTGTCATCCAGGGCGGCTGACCCATGCTTTGTGCTTTGAAATCATTCTGCTTCCCTAAAGATATTTTGAGCTGTAATTGCAGATTTCCATTTTAGTTTCTTTCTCTCTCCCTTTCTGTTCTAGACAATCAATTCAAAGTCCTTCCTCAGGCACTACACAAAATGCCTTTGCAGTGCTGATGAAGGTATGTGGTGTGGCCCGTGTGAATTTATCAATTTTTTTCTGCCTGTAATAGGAGTGGTTATGGAAAAGTGCTTATTAGCTAAATTAGATCAACAATTTAGGCTGGTGGGGCTTGTGACATAACTGCTTTGATATTAACTTCTTTATTAATTATATTAATTATGAATCACCTTGCACTGAGGTAATGGGACTGCAAGCTTTCTGTTTTCTTTCAGATTTCAATAGTAATGCTGCCTTGAGTTCTTTACTTATGTTCCTGGCAATTAAGTGCTATCCCAAAACATAAACACAATTTTCTCTTTTGAAATCATTATGCAAGGAGTGTCATGTGAAAGCTGCTGTTACTTAAAATATATTCTTGTAAAATAAATAAAGGGGAGCTCTTCTATTCATAAGACCATCAAGGAGCTGTTATTAAAACTCTTAATAGAAAAAACTATGCTGTCCACTCTGTTTTCCTTTTTTTGTTCTTTTCTCCTTCCCCCCAAAAAGATAACCCTTTAGGATATTTTTAACTAAAAAGGGAGAAAACCAAACAAATGAACAAATTTTTTTTTTATTGTTTTGACTATGGTTGTTAAAATGTGGCCTATAGGAAAAATAGAATTTTAAAAAATTATCACATGCACTTCACCTCACATAATGAGTTGTGAGCTTTCAGGGTTTACCCTGAAGCCACAACTCCACAGTGTCGCCTCTTTACCTCAACCAACCACTATGGTTCTTTTTTTAAGAGGGAAAGATTGACCTTGAAGTCAGACTGGCCTGGTTTAAATCTATTAGGCTAAATCACAGGAATTTGCTGCTTATATATACCAAAGATGGTCAAAAAATGGCAATTTCATGGGGGTCGACCCAGTAGCTTTTCAGTGGTCAACCTTCAGGTTATTGTGAGGACTATGGATGATGTGTTTTAAATGTTTTACTTATTCCTTGGCTTTCGGTATGCTCACAATACATGGTAACTAATACGAATTACAAGCAGTAGCAAGGGCATTTTATTTCAAGTCAGTTCAACAAGCCCTATCCCTCCTCTTTACCCCAGGGGGCTTCCCTTGTGGCTCAGCTGGTAAAGAATCCACCTTGAATGCAGGAGACCTGGGTTCAATCTCTGGGTTGGGAAGATCCCCTGGAGAAGGGAAAGGCTGCCCACTCCAGTATTCTGGACTGGAGAATTCCATGTACTGTATAGTCCATGGGGTCGCAAAGACTCAGACACGACTGAGCAACTTTCACTTTCTTTATCCCAGAGACTGCTTTTGTGTTGGGAATACCTGGATTCAGTGGGGCAGATAGCTGGCATGATGCATGCAGGAATTTAGCAATATACCCATGAGAGAGGGTAGGATGGTAGGATGGGGATGAACTTTTGGGGAAATGGGGAGATGAGAGCAGCCTTTCCTCAGGAGAGATGCCTCATCAGGGTGCTGCAGAACAGACAGCTTGATGGGGAGTGTTCCAGGCTGGCTGTTCAGAGAACTTCAGGTTAGAGAGAGAGAGAAAGAGACAGATAGACAGAGAGACAGAGAGAGAGAGGGGTCTATAAAATGAGGTTGGTTAGATGGGCAGGGCCCACAGTATAGAGTTAGGTTTTGTGAGTTCTAGAGATTTTCCAACTTTGAGGGGAACCTCTTTACTAAACCGCCGTGTCAACATACCTCTAGGGGCTCCCAGGACCTGAAAGTGGGAAGTCTTGACATTTCAGCTTTATTATCTTTCTCCAAGCATCTGCCCTGGGGAGGGCCACACTCTGAGGGTCCTTGTTAAAGAGCAGGGGGTAGACAATGGACAGCTACTGAAGGATCTTAAGCAAGAAAGTGACATCATCAGATTGGACTTTTAGAGAAATCACCCCAAGGGCTGTCTGGAAGATGGATCAGAGGAGCTTGTGTTAGACAGTTGAAAAACCAGTTAGAAAGCTATTTTAATAATCCAGAGAGCCAAGAGTCTGAACGTGGCTGAACTCATGAAGAAGAAATTAACCCAGCATCATTCAGCAAAGTCACTGGTGGATAGTCACACAGGAGGCCTGGTCCTCCTATTCCTGAGCCCTTCCTGAACAGGCAGCAGATGCTTTCAAAATCAGATTCTCCACCTGGAAAGGTCTTGGATTAGTCACATGACCAGAGGCCTGTGACCACACAGGCACGCAACTAATCAGCCATTGCACTCTCATGCCCACCGAGGTCTTGTTATTCCTCGTTTCTGCCCTGCCCTGTCACATATCTAAGTTCTGCCACAGTGTTCACTGTAATAGTTCAGTTCTCTGTTGGACTGCTTGGCCAGGGCTCTGTTACCTGCTTAATTTCTGCCATGCTGTTTCTAATCCTCCAAACCTGGGGCTGAGCCATGTATTCCACCCACTCCATCCTCCTAGGAAAATCTCTGTTCATCTGTTCCTCCTTTGAAATGTTCAAATGTTCATCCTTTGAAACCTTTTGCATGGGTATGCTCCTCAGTGATCCTTCTCTGGCTACCTCCCACCATTACCCCTAAATTCAATGACTCTCTCACCACCTCTGTATCTTCCACGTATTTTTATTATTGTATGTATTGTGCTTTATAATATTTATTTGTGTATCTTTGAGGTTGGGAACTATGCCTTATACTATTTCCCCAGTGGCTCACACATTCCTTAGTATATAATAGACACTTAATGAATGTGGGTCAATAGACTTGAACTAAATTCACTCCTCCCCTTTTAAAATATTGATATTACAGCACAATAATAATTCGGCCAGGGTTTAGCTGTGCCTGCCTTCTATGGATCACAGTATCCCAGCCTATGTGAGTTTTCATATCTCCCACTGTCTGTACTTCCTGCTTCAAGGCCTCCATTCGATGGGTTGAACTACTATTCACCCAGAATCAAGCCTGAATTCACCACAATTTCATATATTTCCTGGGTACCTCCTACAGATGGGCCTGATTTCTTCTGGCCAGTCCTTGCTCAGTCTTCACTTCTTCTGAGCCCATCTCTGAAGTGAAGATGCTTTGTGACCTTTCTGGTTGTGCTATCTGGATAAGAAGGGGATATTTACTCCAAAAGCAGCCAATTCATGGGCTAGACCATATCTGTAAGGTAGCCCAGTGGGAAAAGCTTTAATCAAAGTGATTGTCTTAGGCAGTTTGGGCTGCTATAATAAAAAGTATCATAGACTAAGAAGCTTTTAAACAATAGAAGTTTATTTATCACAGTTCTGGAGGCTGGAAGTTTGAGATCAGGGTGCCAGCATGGTGAAGCTCTCATTCATAGTGGTCATTTTCTTACTGGTTCCCACTCGGTGGAAATGGCAAGAGGGCACTCTGAGGTCTCTTTCATAAGAGCACTAATACTGTTCATGAGAGTTCCACCCATGACCTAATTACCTCCCAAAGGCCTTACTTCCTAATACTGTTATCTTGGGGTTGAGGATTTCAACAGGAATTTGAGGGGAACACAAACGTTCAGTCTAGAGCAGGGATTTTATGGGCCAATCAGACTGACAGGTCAAGTAGTGGAGAAAATCACTTCAAGGAGCCTTCCCTTAGCAGAAGAACTGTAGATGGGGTTGTTTCTTTTAGAAAGGAATTGTTGGTTGGGTAGGCATCATGTTTGAGCCCTTGAGTACACTGCTCCAATCTCAACCTTCCTAAGTTTTTTCTACTCTCAGTGTTGTTCACTCCTGACTCGAGTCACCTGAAGGGAAACCTAGAACCCTGTGTAGTTGCTCCTTCTATACGTGTATACCTGTGGCAGATTCATGTTGATGTATGGCAAAACCAATACAATATTGTAAAGTAAGTAACTTCCAATTAAAATAAATAAATTTATATGAAAAAATATAAATAAATAAAAAGAGTTCCTCACCTAACTTTGAAGAACTGTGATGGGATCTAAGATTTTACCAAACTTACTGGCTAACAAATTATCTTGACATAGTTTCATTGATGCCAGCAGAAGGCAAGAAGCTTAGGTGTGAACAACAAAGGACTTTATCACTTACAACACAGAAATTATTATAGAATGACCGTTAGCATATTTACATCAGTTCCTCTTACATCAGTCCCTAGTCCCATGGGAACAATGTGCATGGGACCAAATGGATGCTTGTAAGCTGTGGGTTGTTACAGTAGAGGGACTCTACTGTAGCTTAGGTAACCTAAATCTTTTATTTTGGGCAGTAAATATGCTTGCTCTTTGTTCTGGAGAAAGACATTATTGCACTGAGCAGTAAGCATGGTGTGGCCTTTTCTCTAGATGGAGGCACTATCTCTGTCTTTCGTGGCCATTTGTTATATGAAACATTCTTGAAAAGATATTCTGAATAAAGGGTAATAAGTACCTCACTTACAAGATGTATAGAAATGTGAGATACTCATGGGGAGTTGTCTTAAAACTCTAACTAGCAGCTCCCATCCATCTGCGTACTGACACTGACAGCTTTATTCCTCGGGTGATGGGAACTTTACTTTACCAACCCTAAAGCCTCTCCTAAGCTCTAATCACAAATTTTCTGCTCCGAGTGAACATCCTATCCAGAGAATTTCAATAATTAAAAATGTTTATATACACGAAACTTCCAGTTTTATTACCACCATTTTCCTTGTTTCACTGGTTCCAACCTTAGGAGTCATTTTAAAATTCCATCTTCTTCCTTATCCCTAATCATCAATCAATCATAAAGTTTTATCAGCTCTTCTTTAGTTTTTTGTTTTTTTAACTTTTTATTTTATATTGGAGTAGAGCCGATTAACCATGTTATGATAGTTTCAGATACACAGCCGAGCAGCTCAGTCATACATCTACATATATCCATTCTCTCCCAACTCCCCTCCCATCCAGTCTGCAGCATAAAACACTGAGTAGAGTTCCCTGTGCTATAAAGTAGGATCCTGTTGGTTATCCATTAATATAGCAATGTGTGCTTGTCTATCTCAAAATCCCTAACTATCCCTCCCCCTCCTTGCCCCCTGGTAACCATAAATTTGTTCTGCAAATCTGTGAGTCTGTTTCTGTTTTGTAAATAAGTTGATCTGTATCATTTCTTTTTAGATTCCACACATAAGGGATGTCATATGGTATTTCTCTTTCTATATCCAACGTACTTCAACAATCTCTGGGTCTATCCATGTCCATCTCTTCCTTCAAAATATCTCAATCTTACCCTCTTCTTTCCTTGGCCATTTATGCTGTCATTAACCTAGTTAGGAATGCTATTTTCATCCCTAGAATGGTCAAGAAATGTCCTCACTAATTTTCTAGATTCCTATTCTCCTTGTTGATACCTCTTAATCCCCTTAAGGCACAGTTTTGATCCTGTCACACTCTCATTTTTAAAGTTTCAGCAGTTTCCCACGGCCTGTTCAATACAGCTGTCTAGACCTCTCTCCCAAACACTCAAGGCCTACCCATTCTGACCTGGGCATTGTCTCCCCCTACTCTGTTTTGGCTGCACAGGCATTGCTTCTTCTCCCTACTTGCCAAACCTGCCCAGGCCTGGACTACCTCCCCACCCTTCCCTATTCCTCAGAGTTCTGAATCCTGTACCTTTGTAAAACCACTTCATCCCTCAGGGCCTAGAAGTTCTTCAACTGGTCCAGTCTATACTCATTGCTTTTGTCCAGGTATACTTATTTTATTAGTTAGCTTCATTCTGTCCCGTGTGACTGCTTGACTGTCTTAGGTACTCACGTAAGTTTTAAGTTCCTAGAGAAGAAGCGTTATATACGTTTTATACCACTCAGTGTCTACTCAGCATTGGCTTGGCAAACTATAGAAGCCCGACTTTCCCACTTGCTATTAATAGCTATGTGATTAAAAGGGTAACATCTACACCTCAGTTTCCTTACTTAAAAAATAAGGTATAGGGACTTTCCTTGTGGTCCAGTGGTTAAGAATCCGTCTTCCAACGCAGGAGATGTAGGTTCAATCCCTGGTTGGGGGACTAAGATCCCACATGTTGTGGGGAAACTAAGCTTGCACACTGCAACAAGAAAAGTCTACATGCCACAACTAAAGAAGCTCCCATGTGTCACAGCTTAAGAGAAAGCCCATGCACCACAAGGAAGAGCCTGCGGGATACAACGAAGACCCAGTAAAGCAGAAAAAAGAAAAGACAAGACGTAAATAGTATCTATATCACAGGGTTGTTCAGGTAATTAAATTGGATAACATGAGAAAACCTTAACAAATTATCTGGTATATAGGAAGAGCTCAATCAATATTGACTATTATTATTAATCTTATAGTGAGATAAGTGAATAAATACATAAATGAATACCTGAAATACACAGTCCCCTTTTTTGGGTGGAGAGAAAGTCCAGTCTAATGGAGGATGACCAGATAACCTTGAAAAATATTTATGATTGCATACCACTGACCCATAGGAGAAGTTGGATGGAAGATGGGAAGTAGCATCTTCCAAAGGCCTGACTAAATCCTTGAAAAAATGGATTCTTCAGAGATAAGTGAGAACATGATAATAGAGAAGAACCAATAAAGGAACAGTCCAGGTGATGTTTCTTGTCTCCTTTATGTTTCCAGGTTTCTCTCTGTCTCTTGGGTAAATCTAAGGCTCTTGGAACATAGGAGAACCAACAGTGTGGCAACTGGTCAAAGAGAAGGAGCCTGTTCCCTGGCTAGGGGCTGGCAAAATTTTCTAGATAGGACACATCCTGTCTTTCTTCCAGGGCATCACTGCCTCCTTAGATATGCCCACAGGCAAGCTTGATATGAGCTAGTCCTGTGGAAAGCTGTCACTGGCTGTCAGAATCACAATGCTGCTTGATGTTTACTATAAGAAGCAAACACTCACTAACTGGCTGGATAAGAAGACAAAGGAATTTTCTCTAAGAGTAGAGCATCCTCAGTCCCCTTCCACTAGCAAATTACTATGATCGTTATTTCAATGCCTTTCTATATGTCACATACTATGCTACCTGACAAATAGACCTCAAAATAACCTGGTAAAGTACATGTTACAATAGCTGTTTTAAAGAAAAGAAGCTTAGGAGCATCAAGATTGAGTGTCTTTGGTCATGCAGCTCATATGTGATGGAGACAGGATTTAAACCCAGGCATGCCTGCCTGCAAAGATCTGGGACCATTTCCCCTCAATGCCAGCATATAAAACAATCCAAACAAGATAGATCTTGGATTGCTGCTCACATGTGCTTTCAGCCACATTTCACTAATTTCCTTTTGCCATTGATCAGCTATTAAAACAACTGTGCAAGTAAGATTAGCAAATGCTTTTTGAGGGTGGGTTTTCACCTGGAAGGGGAAGAGAAATGTTGAGCCCCTCAGTAGGGGTGAGGAAAGAAACTAGCTGTGGGCAGCTGAAGGCAAATGAAAACAAATTTGTTTAGCTGAGGGCTAGTACTCTGCATAGCAACTAAAATGTATTTTTATATCTCCTGCCAGATGATAGAACTTCTGTTACAGTGCTTCATGTCACCAGTAGGAAAACATGGGCTCCTCCTAGAGCTCTTGATTCTGAATCTGTTACTACCCTTCTAAAAAATAATGTTAATAGAGATCATAAAATGGAATCCTAACCACAGTCACTTTGCTGCCTGCATGAAAATATTGGCTCTGGAAAATGGACAGCCTGGTAGGAAACCAAAGACATAGAAATATGTTTTGAGAATCATATTCTTGGTCTGAAACTGGTCTCACAGTAAGGAAGGTTGGCTGAGGCCAAGGTTCCTGAGGTCAGGAAGGGGGAGAAGCTTATTTTTCTGTAGTCTCAGTAGATCAAGGCAGTCAAGGAGGGTGTATTTTGGTTTCTACTCCCTCTTCCAAGGGAAAAAGAAGCCCAGATTTGTCCTTCACAGAACTTGGGGTAGTTTGCCTTAACAAGGGCAGACTACAGACCCTCCATGAAATTGTGGAGGAGTTTCTTGTTGGTCCATTCCAGTTCTCCTTCCAAAGGATCTCTCTCCACTGGGTGTCCCAAAGCCCACTATTCCTGACAAATCAAGCTACCAGTTTGCTTAATGTAGCTTCTATATATGGTAAGATGGTCTGGATCAATGTCAGGTCCAATAAATTTGACCGTGCCACTATCTCTAACTCCTATTGTCTTCATTCCCAGTTTGTTGAATTAAATAGTTGAGTTGGGAAATTGTTTTAAAACTAAATTGATCAGGTAAGTGGGTTCTTATTAACATAGATATTATTTCTGCTTTGTATTCTGATAAATGCTCTTGTGTTCCCCAAAAGATGTTAAAGTCCTAACCCTTGATAATTGTGAATGTGACTGTATTTGGAAATAGAATTATTGCATATATAATAAGAGATCTTACTAGATTAAAGTGGGCCTTAAAGCCAATGACTAGTGTCCTTGAGAGAAAGCTGTAAAAAGACATAGACACATGCAGGGAGACTGGAGTGACACAGCTGTAAGCTAAGGAATGTCAAGAATTGCAGAAACTAGGGACAGGCAAGGAAGGAGATTTTTCCCTTGAAGCCCTGGGGGGGAGCATGGCCCTGTTGATACCTGGATTTTTTAATTCTAGCCTCTATAACTTGTTGTTTAGTCACTAAGCTGTGTCCAACTCTTTGCAAACCTATGGACTATAGCCCAGCAGGCTCCTCTGTCCATAGGATTTCCCAGGCAAGAATAGTGGAGTGGGTTGTCATTTACTTCACTAGGGTATCTTCCAGACCTAAGGAACAAACCTGTGTTTCCTGCTTAGCAGGTGAATTCTTTACCACTGAGTCACCTGGGAAGCTCCAGCCTCCATAACTACAAGAGAATAAGTTTCTGCTTTTTAAAGCCACCTAGTCCATAGTATGTTGTTATAGCAGTCTTAGGAAACTAGCACAAGTTCTTTCACTCACATTAATTTTTTATTACCTATTGTATCCCCAGCACTTATCAAAGTTCTTTGCAATATGATGAGAGCTCAATGAACGCATGTTGAAGGAGCAAGAATTGATTGTATGTGTACAGTGTGTATGTAGAAGCATATTGATATATTTTCTGATCTACCTCAGTTGTTTACTACTGCAGTGAGCCATGAGTCTATAAATTCATGCATGCAGACTGAATAAATAATACCAGTCATATAATGTACTTATTTTAACTTAACAGCCATACACGTATACAAAACTAACAACTGGCAAGAACTCCTACCAAAAAAGTCAAAGTGAAGTTACATTTGTTAATTAAAAAAATAGGAAAACATAAAAACAGATGGTTTTAGCTTAAATCAAGAAATCTTCATTTTTTTCCCCAAATGCCATTCTTAGTAGCCTTATTCTCCTGGTTGTTGAAATCAACTCATTATCCTATTCTGCACAGGACTAGTAGTGAACCAGACCCTAGGCCAGTGTTTTACAAAATGCATTCCGTGGACCATCTGCCTTAGAACTACCTTATGAAGACAGAATAATTAAATAGTGTGGTATTGGTAAATCAAGAGCCCAAAATACCACTGACCCTTGAAAAACAAGTGTATTAGGAGTGTTAACCCTCCATAGAGTTGAAAATCTGCATATAAATTATAGCTGGTGCTACATACACTCAGTTCCTCCATGTCCACATTTCCTCATCTGAGGATTCAGCTAAAACCTGTGCATAAGTAGATCTGCACAGTTCGGACCCACGTTGTGCAAGAGTCAACTGTAGTAGTGTCACAGAAGAGAAAATTGAGAGTTAAACACAAATTCATATAGAAACCTAGAAAATGATAAAAGGGGAAATTCAAATTATGGGTAGTAATGAAATAAGGAATACATTAATCAATAAATGTTATTGGGAAAACTGCATAGTCACCTGGAAAAAAATAAATTGCAACCAAATTCTACATATTTTTCTAGAATAAAGTCCATGTGGATTAAAGATTTAAATATTTTTTTAAAACCTATAAAGGTACTAGGTGAATTTATGGAATAATTTTTCACAGTCTCAGAGTAGGAAAAGTGTTTCAAAGTATAACTTAAAGCCCAAAATAAAATAAAAATGAATCTAGTAACAGTTATAATTTGATACAAAGTTGTCTTGCAGAAGCTACCAAAAGGCAGTCAAAGATAAATGACAAACTGAGAAAAATATTTGCAAGTCATATCTCAGCTTCAAGGTTTATTTCCCTAATATGTAGAGTTTCTACAAACTAATAAAATTAATATCAAAAGATACAGTAGAAAAATGGTGAAAGGAAATGAACAGACTTCACAAAAAGAAAATACAAATGATTCAAACATATTAAAATATTCTCATTCTCCTCTCTTATGGTAAAAGAATTGCAAACTTAAACACCAATGAGATCTTATTTTGAGGTACCACACTGGCAAAGTCAAAAAGTTTGCTAACACATTTTTTTGGCTAGAGGTTGTGAAAACAATGGTGCTCATGGTAGAAAGAGTGTAAACTGATATAATATCTGTGAAGGGCAGTATCTGTGAAAAATCACAAAATCACTTATTTGGCCCAGTAATTCCACTAATAAGAATTTATACAGAACAATAAACTGTGGAAAATTCTGTAAGAGATGGGAATACCAGACCACCTGACCTGCCTCTTGAGAAATCTGTATGCAGGTCAGGAAGCAACAGTTAGAACTGGACATGGAACAACAACCTGGTTCCAAATAGGAAAAGGAGTACGTCAAGGCTGTATATTGTCACCCTGCTTATTTAACTTCTATGCAGAGTACATCATGAGAAACGCTGGACTGGAATAAACACAAGGTGGAATCAAGATTGCCGGGAGAAATACCAATAACCTCAGGTATGCAGATGACACCAGTCTTATGGCAGAAAGTGAAGAGGAGCTAAAGAGCCTCTTGATGAAAGTGAAAGAGGAGAGTGAAATGGTTGGCTTAAAGCTCAACATTTAGAAAACTAAGATCATGGCATCTGGTCCCATCACTTCATGGGAAATAGATGGGGAAACAGTGGAAACAGTGTCAGACTTTATTTTTTTGGGCTCCAAAATCAGTGCAGATGGTGATTGCAGCCATGAAATTAAAAGATGCTTACTCCTTGGAAGAAAAGTTATGACCAACCTAGGTAGCATATTTAAAGGCAGAGACATTACTTTGCTAACAAAAGTCCATCTAGTCGAGGCTATGGTTTTTCCTGTGGTCATGTATGGATGTGAAAGTTGGACTGTGAAGAAAGCTGAGCGCCGAAGAATTGATGCTTTTGAACTGTGGTGTTGGAGAAGACTCTTGAGAGTCCCTTGGACTGCAAGGAGATCCAACCAGTCCATTCTAAAGGAGATCAGCCCTGGGTGTTCTTTGGAAGGACTGATGCTAAAGCTGAAACTCCAGTATTTTGGCCACCTCATGCGAAGGGTTGACTCATTGGAAAAGATTCTGATGCTAGGAGGGATTGGGAGCAGGAGAAGGGGACAACAGAGGATGAGACGGCTGGATGGCATCACCGACTCGATGGACATGAGTTTGAATGAACTCCGGGAGTTGGTGATGGACCGGGAGGCCTGGCGTGCTGTGATTCATGGGGTCGCAAAGAGTCGAACACAAATGAGCAACTCAACTGAACTGAACTGAATCAATTATGTGTGAAATGACATATGTATATGGCACTTATTGCTATATTGTTTACAGTTGCAAGAGATTAGAAACAATCTGCATGTTCATTGGCAGCAGATTGCTAAATGGACTATGGTATACTTCCGCAGTGAAATACTATGTAGTTACCAAAAAGGATGAGGAAACTTTATATATCAGAATAGGAAGATCTCAAAGAAACATTAAGTGAAAAAAATAATAAACAAAGTTCAGAAAAGTGTGTATGACATGCTAACACATGAATGAAAAGAGTAAAATTTATACTTACTTTTTATTTAATATGCATGAAATATTTCTGGAAAGACAAAAGAGAAAAACTGTGGATTTCCTTAGACTGTAATCTCTACCCTAGACTTATGGAGGCAGAATCTGTGCAAGCATTGATTCTAAAGCTTACTGAAGGTTGATAAACCCTGACCTTAGGGAGGAAAAATTTAAGAATCACTTTGAGATTTACTGGCCCAGTTCCAACAGGTAGAATTTTGTCATTTCTCAAATCCAGTCTATTTTCTCTGAGGAGCTCAGTTCTAATAACTGGCTTCCTATCCCTATGACCTCACTCCTGTTTCAGTAAACTGCTTAAATCCATCATGTCAAACCTTTTCTTCCAGTGGTCCTGGGCCACTGACTAGGGTCACCATAGCCAAAATTAGAATCAACCTAAACATGCACAAAACTGACAACAGCTTCTTCCTTACTATTGATATGGACATTGTGGGAAAAGAGAAAAGTCAATGGTCAGTTCAAAGGAGTAAGCAGAGAGGCAAACCAGGGCCCTAGATTTGGGCTGATAGCAGAAGGCAGAAATAACAGAGGAACAAGCAAAGAGGAAGAAGAACTATAAATATCTCCTCAGAATTTAAGAAGCCTTTAAAAAGAAAAAGGTTGGGGGAAAGGTTGAAAACAATTTCAGACCCCTTGTTCGTCCCGAACCAAGGCTCTACCTTCTCTTTCTAAGCATTACTGCCATCCCCAACACTTACCCCCAACACTGATCATGTGGCTGGGCCTCTGTTATCCAGTTCCAGACTTCCCTGAGCTACTTGCCCACCTGCCTAAATTTCTAAACAGCTCCTGTTCCCAACAATCATAGAGTATGTGTTTGTATATTCAATCTCTCTGGTTACAGTTTTAGGACTGAACTTGCTTCTGGGACCTGCAGCTGTATCTCTTCTCCAGTATCCCTTCCTCCAGTGGTCTGATCTGATTCCTAGATTCCAGCTCTCCAGGTCAGCACTGTTATCCCAAAGGAAATCAAGTCCCATGGGGTTCCCATAACCTCGTTACTGGTTGAAATTCACATCACAAGTTAGATAGGAGCTCTGCCTTGAATGACTTGGTCTGTGAACACAACTACACGCAACCACATGAAAAATGAATAATCACACTGACACAGATTCTAGGTGATAGACACCAAAGGAACAAAGAGTTGGCTAGTCTCTGACTAGTACAGGCCCTTAGTCATCAGATGTCAGGAAAATAGAAGGGCAGGTAGTTTAATGGATAAAGGCTAGCAGAGGTTCAGTTCAGTTCAGTCGCTCAGTCGTGTCCGACTCTTTGCAACCCCATGAATCGCAGCACACCAGGCCTCCCTGTCCATCACCAACTCCCGGAGTTCACTCAGACTCACGTCCATCGAGTCAGTGATGCCATCCAGCCATCTCATCCTCTGTCGTCCCCTTCACCTCCTGCCCCCAATCCCTCCCAGCATCAGAGTCTTTTCCACTGAGTCAACTCTTCGCATGAGGTGGCCAAAGTCTGGAGTTTCAGCTTCAGCATCATTCCTTCCAAAGAAATCCCAGAGGTTAGGACCAATTAAACATATGTCAGGTCAAGTTCAAAGAGTCCCGTGATATATAAATATGATTCTGAAGCAAAGTCTGCCTCAGACCATTCTTAGCCAGGGCAGGTGTGGTATGGGAGTATGCTCAAAACTTCTTACTTTGGTAAACAATCAAGGGGGTCAAGGAGGGAGTAAGAGAGTGGCAGAAGGTTCTAAACCACATATAGGTAAATATGCAGCTTGGCATAGTGAGAGAGCACTGGACTAGGTGCCAGTAGTCCTGAGTACTGCTCCTGAGTCCTCTGTGCTTCTTGTTCCAGTGATCTTCACCCTGACCCCACATCCTGCTCAGAGGGGCCTCCTTGCTTTCAATTCAGCATCCCTGGTTTCAGGAAATTGTTCTCCATCCTCCACCTGAGTCTGATGGCCTAGAGCAGATATTTGCCCATTTATATCTGTTTGGTAACAGAGCCTTCCCAGTAAGAGCCATCACTGTCAGCAATCTTGGCAACACTTCAATCCCTGAGTGTGACAGCCTGTGTCCTTATCAGCAGAAGACCCTGTCTATGGAGTGCTTAATTTCCAAAGGAAATATTGGGCTTGCAGAAAGTTCTAGCTAAGCAGAGGGTATCAGTTCTCTTTACATGAAATGTCCTGATCCTTTTAGTACAAAAAGAGATTTTTAAGCCCCCCCCCAAAAAAAAACAACCCATATATATATTTTTTTAATGAAGCAGAAACACTTTAAAAGAGGAAGAAACATCACACCCGGCTTTGAGTACTTTATCTGTCTTCAGTTCTGAAGGTCCTCCATCTTCCCACATCCAACCTGTAGACTGAGAACTGGTCAGGAAGTGGCTTCTGCCACAGTTGTCCCCAAAATGTCAGGAATGCAAGTAAATGTTAGCAAAGTAACTCTCTTCTGCTTTCGATAAAATTCTGCCTGCTCATTTCCCTGGACACAAGTCAGTGGTTAGTATAAAGGAAAGAGAATTCTTCATTTCCTAAACATTTTGACAGATTTAAGTCTCTTGAAGATTCATTTACTGTTGAAATGTTGAGGGTTTTCTACCACAATATCTTAACCTGTCTCCCTACTGACCAGCCATCCAAAAAAGTAATTTTCATTGTCTCAGTGCTTGTCTTAAACATCTTTGAGAATATCTCATGTTCCATGCTTCCCAGGTGGCTCAGCGGTAAAAGAATCTGCCTGCCAACACAGGAGATGCAGATCCAGTCCCCGGGTTGGGAAGATCTCCTGGAGGAGGCAACAGCAACCTCGCTAGTATTCTTGCTGGAGCATCCCATGGACAGAGGAGCCTGGCAGGCTACAGTCCCTAGGGTTGCAAAGAGCTGGACACAACTGAGCACACATGCATGCATATTCTACAGGGTGAAGTTGAGCTTCTCACCCTGGCATTCAAAACCTTCCATTAGGCTTTATCTTCTATTAGTCCCTTAAAGAAATTTTTAATTCAAGCCAGAAAGATTCGCTCAGTGCTGCTATTAAATATCTTACATATTCTGGTTACCTCATCTCCAGTCCTGACATTTTCCTTTCCTTTCCACTTATCCTACATTTCCAGTTTTTAAAATATCTAGATGAAGTGTTCTTCCTCTTTCACGGTGGAAGACCACCTAGCCCAGGGAGTTCTCTCTCCTTGTCACATCTAAAGAACCTGTACTACCTGTTCCCTTCACTTGTCATGTTGTTTTACAACAGGCCCTGTATCTTCAACTTGTTTTTCAAATCCACCCAGGCACATATTTACCTTTTCATCTTTTATGTTTGACTTCGAGGGCAAGGATTGTATCTAGATTAGATTAGCACACAGTGGACTCACCAAAAAGATTTACCAATTTTAACTGATCGACAGTTAAAAGATGACAACTCTTTGCTTTCATCTTTTCCCATAACACTCCCTACTTGCTTTTTATCATGAACCATTCCAGTTTCAAAAGGCCAACATTTTCTTTCTGATTAGAATCTGTCTTAAATTCCAGGTTTTAGCACTGGAAGGGAACTTTCCAGAAAAAAACAGGGGAGGCCTTCAAAGAGTAGGAGGGCCATCTCCATGATTTTCACTTTTATTTTTGGTCAAAGAGGTCTCTACCTTTGTGAGCACATTACTGCCTCTTAAGTACTCTGAACCAAGATGAACAAACCAAAAAGATCTTCTCTTGGGTCACCTAGCACAAGATGGACCTGCTTTATTAACCAAAAGGAAAGGGAGGCCAAAAGGAAAACAAACACAAGAAGAAAATGTAAAAGACTTATACATTATAAATTTTCAACCATTTTAACATGAGCTCAGTCCTGAGGTGCTCAAGACCTGTTCCATCCCACAAGGCATCTACAGTGTCTACACTTTATCCCCAGATAAAAACAGCAAATTTTAAGCATAAATACTTGAGTTCTTGTTTCCTATTCCTCAAATTGTCTAAAGCTGAAGAAGGCGATTTTATAACCTACTTCTCACTTGTTGACTTATTCGTTCTTTGCTCAATGTACTCTTCTGTAAAATGAGGAAAATAATACTAAAGTAAATTAATCATAAAGTTGATGTGGGAATTGAATGAAATAATCTAGATAAAGCATTTAGAAAATGCAAAGCACTCAGTAAATATTATTATTTAACAAGCAAGACTGAAAGATTAGGTGAGATTAAAGGGGGTGGATTGGGGAGAGGGAAGGGGAAAGCAAGAGATTTCAGTTTCAACCCTACTATGCAAATCCCCATCTAGGGTCCCTCCATCTCCTCTTCCTGGTTTCTTCTGAGGAAGCCATGCCCCTCAGGTAGTTTCACTTTTCCAGTTCCAAACAGTTATATCTTAATACAGTGCAATAATCTTTACACTCAGCTAGTAATAGAAGAGTCTACTCTGTATGGTTCTTTTCTGCCTTCCCAATAGTTTCAATGTGTTCTCAGTGTGATGGAATCAGGCTCATTCTCCCTTGCCTACAACTATTTCACTCTACTGTCCTTAACTCAAGATGAAAGATTATAGGCATCTCTTTGCCCTCCTCCCGAAGTGCTTGTAATAACCACAAAATTGTTCAAACAGATCACATATATGACCTTGATAAAAACCCTTTTTTGGACTTCCCTATGGTCCAATGGTGCCTACCAAAGCAGGAGACATGGGTTCAATCCCTGGTCCGGGAAGATTCCACATACCAGAGGGGCAACTAAGTCAATACACCACAATTACTAAGCCCACGTGCTACAGCTAGTGAAGCCCAAATGCCACAGAGCCTGTGCTCTGCAACAAGAGAAGCCAACACAGTGAGAAGCCTGTGTACCACAGCTAGAGAACAGCCCCAGTGCACAGCAACAAATCCTGACGCACTGATAAATGAGCAAATTAACAAATAAAATTAAAACAAAACAAAACCCTTTTTTCCCTTTCTGAGCCTCTGCTTTCTTATTTGTGGATAAGTGAGCCTGCCCAGATGACCTCTGAAGTCCCTTCTCACTCTACTATTCTCCACTAACACAATAGGGAGACATTAAGGCAGAAAAGGTAGTCTGGAGTCTTAATGTGAGAGCTTTGAATGTTGGATTATTATTATTAATCTCATAGACAGGGAAATTAATGTGATTGGAATTTATTAACAGTGATGTTTAGGAATAGGGAGTCCAGGGGAGAATTAATGAAGCTTGAACAGGAGAAATGAGAGTAGCACGGGAAGGCAAAAACCTTCCAGCTTGGTAAACAGTTGGATATAGGGAACAAGTGATAACTTGTCAAAGGAGCTGGTAACTGGGATGTTACTAACAGAAACAGAGGGGAAGAGAGGAGGCTGGTTTTGCAGGTTACATAAAGAATTCTGTTTTAGACATACTCTGTAACTCAACAATTTCACTCCTAAAAATGTAAACCCCAAAGAAACCCTTGGACCTGTACAAGATACCTGCGGAAGAATGTTCATGGAAACATTGCTTATATAACAATAACCTGAAAATAATTCAAATGCCCATGAATATTAAAGTAGATAAATGAATTGAGGTATAGTCATGCCCTGTAATGTTATACAATAGCCAAAACAGATGAACTGCAGTGACACACTGTAATATGGATGGATAACAGTAATATAAGTTAGAAAGTCCCTTACATATAGCATGTTATCCTATTTATAAAGTTATAAACAACCAACATAAAGTATATTGTATTATATGTATAATATATATAATTATAATACGTATATAATCCTTTGAAGGAACACATATTGACACAATATCATAGTATAAAAATAATCAAAGAAACTATGAATATAGGATTCTGGACAACGCTTACTTTGGATGTGGAGCAGCATTTTCACGTTAGATTTTCAGGTGTTTATTACATTGTTTAAAATAAACTAATCAAATAAAAACATAAGCAATCAGAAGAACAAAATGTATTAAACACAAATTATTGCTCTAAAGATAGATCTCAAAGAATATTACAGGGGTTTAAAAAAAGAAAAAGATAAAAATAGATTGGTAGAGAAATAAATACAAGTGAAAATAAAAACATCTCAGAAATGAATGCCACATTATAAACAGCCAAAAATAGGGGAAAGTGGGATAAAAGCATGTTAAGACATGAGAGATAGCCTAGAGTGAAAGACAAATTAAAAGAGCAAAAATATAAAATTTTATAGAGAAGGGGTAAAAAGGAGATTAAACTTCTTGAAAAAAGAGATGTGATAGAGATAATATTTAAAGAAATAATGGAAGAAATGTTTCCAGAAATAAAGACTAACCTGCAGATCAAAAAGATTCACCATAAATTTGGGGAAAATTATGTAGAAAGATGAATACAAGATATTCTGCAGAAACCACTTATCGTCAGGAATAAATAACTAATCATGAGAATACAAGCAGAAAAGGCAGGTTACTTACAAGGAGGAAAGAATTAGATTGACTTCAGGCATCTCCTCAGTGGTACTCAAATGCTTGAAGATAATGAATGGTCCATGTTTACGCAGTTTTAGAAGCATGAAAGCATAATCCCAAACACTATATTCAGGTATGGCAGGCAAAGGTCACTCACTATTTCTCCATATTCATTTTCTTCCTTCTTAACACTAAGAACCCAGATTTTGAGCTTGACAATAGCCATCAGGTAAAATACTATATATCGCATAGTCATGTAATTAAGTTTTTTCTAATGAAATGTAAGTAAAAATGCTGTGTGCTACTTTAGAGAAACCTCCTTAAAGGTGGGGACCTATCCTTCTTGACTCCTTCCTTCATTCTGCTGGCTGAAATCTGAAGATGGCTGGCACTCAAACAGCCTTTTTGGATCATGAGGACAAGGACAATTCTTTAAGAAATGATAGAACAGTAATTTGGAAAAACTATGGGTCCCTGACAAGTTTATGGTGCCAATGTTGGGCTTCTGTTATGTGAGAAAGCAATAAATTCCAACTTGTTAAACTTCTCTGATGTGTATGTATGTTGGAAGACAAAGATTTTTTTTAATTAATTTATTTATTTTAATTGGAGGCTAATTACTTTACAATATTGTGGTGGTTATTGCCATACACTGACATAATCTGTTGAATTTAACTGAAAATGATTACACCAGGCATATGCCCCTCTGACATAAAGAAAATGAATAGAACTTATGAAGCTTGGAAAGAAAATTAGATGATGAAACTCAACCAACAAAAATCAAATCAAAATAATACACGAATAGGGAATGTAGAAGCCATTGTAAAAGGATTAAGAAAAGTTAATTCACTCAAATAAAAAACTGAGATTAAATAACAGGGAATTATGATTACAGAACAGGATGTAATGATCCTAGCACAAAAGGCAAGAGTGGGTTGGAAAAGTAAATGTGCTGATTTTCTCATCTTGTATCACATGGGATTCATAGATATAGTCTAGAAGAGAATTTTTTTAAAACCTTTTACATAATGATTGAAAACTCATAGTTTTTTCATAACTTAAAAATATTCAGGAACTAATAACTTTCGTGGCAAATAAACATTTGTCTGAAGTTCAGCAATTCTGCAGTTTCACTTCAATTTCCTTTAACTCCATTAAATAAAAGTACAAAGTTATCATTTTTTGTTTTAAAATAACATGTAGTGTATGATTCCCATTTTTGTCTACCAATCAGTCTCATTCTTACTCTACCTATATTTACCTATTCACCTACCTACTATCTTTCTGTCTGTATCTTAGATGTACATTGAATGTCTGGAAATGTCATTTGTTGTAGGTTTAAATGGGGGAATTTCTTTTTTTTCTGCATTTTAATAAGGATTATGTCTTATTTTGATAAACTATCAAGTCTAGAAGAAATCAAGTCTTTTTTTAAACAAAGTAATTCTTCCACTTTCTTCTGGAAAAATCATAACCATCCACAAATGAAAATGAATACTTACCCCTATACCAGGCACTAATAGAGCTTATATTTTAAGCTTTTAATTTTATTATAATTATAAACAGAGGTAGTAACTGTACAGCAGTGACTTTGGCATAAAAAAAAAATCTATACCCATACTTCTTGTCATAAGTCTTCCTGAAGGCAATACCTTACAATTGTGCCTTATTTTTATTAAAAGGAATTTTCAACTTCACAAGAAAATATATTTTAAAATAAAGTAGATAGAGAATGTTTTATCCTCATTTTATAGATGGGCAACAGCATTCAAAGGAAACAAACCTTAATAGTGGCAGAGCTGGGATTAGAACTAAAGTGTTCTAATTTCCAGACCAGATGGTCCCAGGGAAAGACAGTTACTGTTATTTCCCCCTTGTTGAATACAACTGATTTTCATAGCAATAAGATAACCAACACATACTCAACAGAGCTATTGGTTCAGAGAATTTTCAACTTGCAAGGGATGTTAGAAATCTTACACAGGTATTAGCAGAAGGCCTTGGCAATCCTCCTTTCTAGGTCCAAGCTGGAGTGCAGCTAATGGGCCTCTGGGCTCCCATTTCAGACCTCACCCTTTTTTCAAATCTTGTCTGATTTACATATTAATGTTTGACATAAGATTCCATTTGAAAAAGAGGCTGGTTTCTACAAATAGATTTTAGATCACTAAAAGATTAGATTAGACCACCCAGCCTAATCTTACAGAAATAGAGAGGTGATTTAATATAACCATTGCAAAGTGAGGAAGTTTTAAGAAGTGCCAACGAGTTCACAGTAGAATTAGCGATCTTGGACCAAGCTTATTTTGAGCCTGTCTGACATCATTCCATTTAGAAGCAGCTGCTTTTCTGAATTGACACTTCTCTTTTTTCTAAACCACTAGTTAAACCAAGTGTACATACTGTACAAATCTTCTGTGGTCAAGAAATTATAGATTTGATGCATGAACAAGAACTGGAGAAAAACGTCAAGTGTCTTGCCTTGCAATGTTCCACAGTTTAACTTTGAAAATTGTATAACCAGAAGCAATGGTCTGCAGTTAAAAATGTGGATCCATTTTAAAGGTAGTAGGAATGTTCTTTATTAGATAAAAATATGACTATGCTTCTGAGGTTGATGAAATCAACTGGAAGATGTAGGTAATTTAATAATTTACATTTATCAAGTGATTTATAGATTATAATCAGTAAAATAGTATTTGGTACCCTAGGAAGAGCACAAGCTTTAGAATGAGACATACACAGCCTCAGACTTATTTCACCACTTAGTAGCTGGGAAACCCCAGGCTAGTCTACTTATTGAAATAATGTTTGGTTTTATCACCTGTGAAATGGAAACAAAGTGAGGATTAAGTGCAATGACACACACTGAGTACCTGACGCTTCCCCAAGTAACTTTAATTTCCTTTCCTCCTCTCTCCCGGAATGTTGAATATAAGTGACATTTTTATTAATTGGACCCTATTTTAAATATGAAATAGGAGTACAAGTTGTAATATATGAAAATTTATTTTGATAAAGAATAATTTTGCAATTTGAATCATAACCAGTAACTATATTGCAATGAAAAGAGCACTGGGTCAATAATCTGTGCTGTGCTTAGTCACTCAGTCGTGTCTGACTCTTTGCAGCCCCAGAGGATTGCCATGCCCTCCTCCAGGAGATCGTCCCAACCCAGGGGTCTGAACCCAACTCTCCCACATTTCAGGCCCTGCATTGCAGGCAGATGCTTTACTGAGCCACCAGGGAAGCTCAAGTCAATAATCAGAAGACTACAATTCTTATCTCCATTCTGCCACTTTTAGGTCAAATTCATATAAAATGACCATTTTTACAGGTCACAAGTGGTTGAATAAATTTGTAGTTCTGGAGAAACAGTAATCTAAGATTGTTTCTTCATTAGATGAATTTAGATAACTATTTACGTTCATTGATTAAACATTTATCATTTGCCTATTACAAGGCAGACATTGTTTTAGCTTATGACAATATAGTGAGGAGTATGACAATACTCCTTTCCTTTTGGTACTCTGTTCATTAAGAGAGACGTAATTAACAAGCAAAGAAGCTTACACATCATATAAATTTTTCACATAGTGATAAAATATTCAATAGCTAGGNTAGGTGATCACTAAGGTTGCTTCAGCTTGAAAGTTGTAAAATACCAGGTCATTTTTGTAATTAATTATACTTCTATTAGTTTAATAGAAGATATATCTGTAGACAAAGTTAGGCTTCTTAAAAACAGAAAGAAGTACCTTAACTGTAGGAAATCTGAAAGAGAATCTTTAGAAAACCTCAAATAAAAGGATTTAGAGTGTTATATTAGGAAGTAAGTTTGGCTGCATGTTAACAGAGAAATGCCAAATGTGAGAAATGCCAAATGATAGTTGCTTAAAGCATAAGGGTTCCCCCCCCTGACCCCGCACCTCTTTAGGAATCAGGACATCCAAATCCAGTTGCTCCAAAGCTAACATGGCACCACAGTGTGTATAGGGTGGCTGCTCTTAGCCATCTTTCTTCACCTGTGTTGCTTCATGGTTGCGAGATGGCAGATAAAAATTCCTCCTGCAACACTGCACCAATATAGCAGGCAGAAAGAAAGTAAAGATCAAGGGGTAAAGCTTAACTACCAGCTTAGATCGGCCTACTTTTAAAGAGTTTTCCCAGAAGCCTCACTTAGCAATTCCCACTTACAATTCATTAGTAGGAATTGGATTATGCTTAAATTTTCAGTTAGGCAAATGGTTACCCTAAACAAAATCAGACTTATGTTAATAATGAGGAGTGTTCAGATGAATACTGGCTAGAGAACTGACAGTTTCTACCAGAGGGATGTACCAAACTTCACTAATATGATTCTGAACATCTGTGAAACAAACATATACTGAAAAGAAAAAAAATCATTACAAAAGGGAAACTTTGACAGGAATCTTCTTGTGTAGCAAATACTGTTTGGCATATAAATGATTTTCCATTGCTTTCTCCAAGCTCTACCTCCCATGGGTCTGTAAGTAAAAGTAAGTTTTACTTTTTATTATTTACTAAAGGAATGCCCATATGTAATACTAAACTGAGGGCTTGATTTGAATAAATAGGCAAGCACTCCATTTATCTTAAGTGATTTTCTGTTTTCTCCCTTCCACATAACATTTTTCTAAGAAGACTTATAAACAAACTCAAGTGATGAACTATTAAATAACATTTGAAAAAGATAAAGAAAACAAAATCTAAGAAGATACAGAGGTCCCTGGGATTAAGGGAGGGTTCCACAAGTGTGGGAGTTCCTTATCATCTGAATTCTAGCAATCTAAGTACAGTGGATAGGAATCTGCCTGCCAGTGCTGAGGTCACAGTTTCAATCTCTGGTCTGGGAAAATTCCACATGCCCCAGAGCAACTAAAAGCCCGCAAGCCACGACTACTGGAGCCGATGCACCTGGAGCCTGTGCTCCAAAACAAAAAAAGCCACCACAAACAGAAGCCCGTGCACTGCAACCAGAGAAAGTCCATGCACAGCAAAAAAGCCCCGATGCAACCAAAAGTTTTAAAATGATTAATCAATGAAAAAATATGTGCATAAAATGAGGTAAAAATGGGACTTCTCTGGTGGTTCAATGGTTAAGAATCTGCCCGCCAATGCAGGGACATGGGTTCAATCCCTGGTTCGGGAAGATCCCACATGACCCGGATGACCCTGTGTGTCACAACTATTGAGCCCACACTCTAGAGACTGTGTTTAACAGCAAGAGAAGCCACTTCAGTGAGAAGCTGGTGTTCCACAACTAGAGAGTAGCTATCCCCACCCCTGCTCACAGCAACTAGAGACAGCCTGCACACAGCAATGAAGATACAGTGCAACCAAAAATAAAAAATTTTTAAAAACAGAAAGATAAAAATTAGGTAAAAATGTTTTCCAAAGTTTACTATCTAAATAAAAAATAGCTGTAATGAACCAAAGGTGTACATCAACTAAAGCATTGTAGGTGAAGGCCCAGTGATTCCTTCCGGCATCCCTCACCCTGGTGTTCAGAGAGGCTGTGGATCAGAAAGTGAGAAATATGGGTACAGCGAAGATAATGGGATGTCACATTCGAGATTAGGGTACAGAAAAAATGTGACTTCTGTCCTGCTCGCCCACTCTAACTCTCTTGTTTGCTGGTGCCAAGGAAGCCAGCTGCTATGTTGCAAGCTGCCTGTAGAGAGGTTCACAGGGCAAAAAACTTAGGGAGGCCTCTGATCATGCAATGAGGAACTGAGGTCCTCAGGCCAACAACCCACAAAGAACTGGATTCTGCCAACAACGCATGAGTGAGCGTGTTACCAGATGAGTCAACAGCCCCGTTGACTTCTTGACTGGGGCCTTATACTCGACCTTGAGACTGAGGTGCTCAGCTAAACTACACCCAGACCCCTGATCTGCATAAACTGTAAAATAACCATTTGTTTTAAGCCTCTAATTTGGGGAGTAATTTGGTTCCTAGCTAAGTATAATTAGTATAGGAATGCAAAAAATATTTACCAGCTTTTAACATTTTGGCATATAAAAGAATATGTCTTGGTCATATGGGATTCTCTTTCATACATATGAAACATCTTATTCCTTAGTACTGTCAACAACAACAACAAAAACTTACCAGGCAATACAAAGTATGATAAATTAGGGTTCAAGCTAGCTCGAGAGCAAATGCAAATCCCCAACGCAGAATCCTTGTTTACTAAATACTAACAAAACTGAATCAATAGCCAGAGTAGATGGCTGAGCCTTGGAGGAAAGAAAAGGAGCTCCCTCTGGATCCAATTGGCCAGAGCTTCTCAACCCTTAGCAGGAATCAGAACCACCTAGGGCTTGTTATGGAGAAGGCAGTGGCACCCACTCCAGTACTCTTGCCTGGAAAATCCTATGGACAGAGGAGCCTGGTGGGCTGCAGTCCATAGGGTCGCTAAGAGTCAGACACGACTGAGCAACTTCACTTTCATGCATTGGAGAAGGAACTAGCAACCCACTTCAGTGTTCTTGCCTGGAGAATCCCAGGAACGGGGGAGCCTGGTGGGCTGCCGTCTATGGGGTCACACAGAGTCGGACATGACTGAAGCGACTTAGCAGCAGCAGCAGCCACAGCAGCAAGGCTTGTTAAGCCATAGACTGTAGGGCCCACCTTCAGAGTTTGTGATTCTGTATGACTGAGGTGAAGACCAAGGATCTATTTCTAAGAAGTTCTCAGGAGATGTTTCTGGTGCTGGTTCCGGGACCACACTTTGAAAACCACTGCAGTAGGCAAGAGTTTGTAGTTTCCTGTTGGAAGGAGTAACATGAGAATAGTCCTCCCAGACAACTCCTGGTGGGTTAGAGTAAGAGCAAGGCTGAAGAGCCTAAACTTGTAGCAACAGTGAGGCTCTTGTTGAGATGATAAAGTGCTGCTATTGGGGAGCAAGGAGTTTCACAGCAGAGGGAAATAAAAGGGGGAATATTAGAGGAGCTTTCTGACTTCATCATGTGTGCTTAGTCACTCAGATGTGTCCAACTCTTTGTGACCCCATGGACTGTAGCCCACCAGGCTCCTCTGTCCACGGGGATTCTCCAGGCAAGAATACTGGAGTGGGTTGCTGTGCCCTCCTCCAGGGGATCTTCCCAACCCAGGGATTGAACCCATGTCCCACACCGTAGGCGTATTCTTTACNTCTTTTCTGTCTCCCTTTCCCTAGATTTGTTTATTAAACTTATTTCTTGAGTAAACTTTTTAACAAGCAAATGCCCTGGTTTCCCTCAGTCTCTTCTCTGCCCCACCTCCTTGGCACAGGGCTTGTGCTGAACTTACATGCACATGAACCATGAGCAAATCATCCACATAGACACAAACAGTAATTACAATGGTTTTTGTTTCATTTTGCTTTGATTTCACTTCTTTTAAAAAAACGTCTGTTTAAAGGTACTAATAACATTTAAGTTGAACTAACAGCTATCAAACTGAGGCTGTGTTTAGACCAAGATATCTCTTAGACCAAGATAACAGGGAGTGTTTACTGGTGGAATCACTTTACAGTAAAACAAGGCTCCCATTCCTCTATGCAGGTAGGCTAATACTGATGCACCTCCATTTTAATGGCAAGTTTCATAGTGAACTTCTACTATATTCATTTTCTCTGAGGCCAACCTTCCCTGCAAGGTTTAAAGATTACCAAACAATGAGCCTCTTTCAAAAGCATGGATTTCCTTGGTGTTTTAAATTCTTAACTTGTCCAATTCTCACATTCATGAGATATCCACCTCGCAACAACCCAAACACACAAGTACACTCACTTCTAAGGGCTGTTGATGTCGCTTTGAAGGCCTTGACAGACCATCCAAGTATTTTACCTAAGTCATTTTCTTCCTTCCTACTGAAGGCTTTTTACTGCTACCACCGATCTCTTTCTTCCTGAGCAAAGATCAGTGTTTTCTTCAGTCCAGGCCTGCAGCATGTGGTCTAATTTCATAACTTTTAGTAGAATTCCACTTTTTGAACTGCTTATTGGGGAACAGAGGTAGGTACGAATTACAGACTCAGTCATAGAGGTGTAATATAGTTAATTGTGAGTGCCTAGAGTAACTACCACCTGGAGAAGGCAATGACACCCCACTCCAGTACTCTTGCCTGGAAAATCCCATGGATGGAGGAGTCTGGTAGGCTGCAGTCCGTGGGGTCGCTAAGAGTTGGACACGACTGAGCGACTTCACTTTCACTTCTCACTTTCATGCATTGGAGAAGGAAATGGAAACCCACTCCAGTGTTCTTGCCTGGAAAATCCCAGGGACGGGGGAGCCTTCTATGGGGTTGCATAGAGTCAGACACGATTGAAGCGACTTAGCAGCAGCAGCAGAGTAACTACATTTAACACTCATAAAGCTTTTCAAGGGAAGGGCCTTCTAGGTCCTTCCTATAATTAACAGGTAAACAGCATCATTTTAAGTAGTATATCAATTGTTCCTGCATGGAAAGATTTCATTCTCTAAAATTATTTCACTACTTCCCTCTGAAAACCTCTCTTTTTGTCAGTTGTTTAATAAATCTTATTCTCATAGATATCACAAAAACAGAGTCAAAAGTTTACATACTTTAAATTAGTGGGTACTAATCTCAGGGCTGGAGGCCTTCTTTGACCTCCTGGAGATAAAGGTTGGTGTGTACATTAGTTCTCCTGAGAAATACCAAAGGCTTCCTTTCTCCTAAAGCAATCCTAAAGTAGTCCTTTTATACTTTACCACTCCCTTCTCTGGGGACTGGAGTCTGAGACATTACTTAACATTTGCTTGTTTCTCCTCTGGAAAATCCCCAATTTAACGCAGGCTACTTCATACCTAAAATACACTGATTTCTCAACTCAATCTTGCTGAAGAGGTTCCCAGTGTGCAAACAGCACCAAGAAGTGTTTTTAAGTTGCCAAGTAAATGGGATCTGAAAACACTACAATTGGTTCCCAAGCTAATGCTCCTAGTGACCAGGTATGAATTTGGAAGATGATTGGGTAGTTTGATCTGTAACCTGTGTTGACAGTCTAGAGTTCTAGAATATGTTCTAAACATCCAAGCTAATCACTACCCACATACTCTAAGCAGGAAAATGATAAAACTATAAATTAATAAAGTGTCACTTTCTAGCTCAGTGACAATAGGGTTGGAATGTGAGCCAGATACCAGAAGATACAGATATAACCCTGTCCTCAGCACTAACTATAAGCTATATCATGGATCAATTCAGTGAAGTGGTTTTATAGGCTAGTAGAACCTTCTGCTCAAAATCAGATGGGAGTAGAGCAAATTAATACCATCATCTATTATTATATCAGTAAAGCTATCCTCTTTAATTTCTAAAACTTTTTTATTTTGATGAATACTCTATTGAAATGCGAATTATCTTTTAAAGGGATCATACCAATCTTTTATCAAATGACATAAATAGTTAATATTTTAGCAAAAATTGGGGAAAATGCAATACAGGGAAGTAAAGAAGAAAAGCTGAGGTTGATAAGTGAGCAAGGAGGCACCAAAGCAAATTTTATTACCCTTCCAAAGCTGCCCTTTGAGGACTACCTTCATTCTCCCCTGCTGACCATCTCTTCCTTGACGTTGGTGGATTTTCTGAATACAAAGTCAGGCTTCACAATTTGGATTATGAACAGTGGCAACCTTGATACTTGGTAACCTTCAGTCTAAGGCATGTTCACCTTCCTTCCACTGGTAAATGGATCCATTTTTCCTTGACTTTCTAAAAGTGATCAACTGTCAAACTGAGACTCTTATCTACACAGAAAGTACAACACATGACCTTTGTTTGCTTTTCTCTTTTCATAAGACTCAATAATATCAGACTATCCCTTCTATGCCAGAAGGCTGGAGCATTTTGAAAGTAAGAAATGATAAGGGAAGACCCATCTAAAATTTTCTTGTTGGAAGTCCAAAATATCTAGCCCTGCCACCAGTGGAATTAACAGACAAACTGAACCCCAAATGGCTGAATTGCTGGTACAAGGGAAGGAAATCAGAAATACCAACAGTGGCTTTATGAGCATTTTCAGAAACAAGGACTATAATAACTCCCCTATTTTCTTCCTAACAAATTATAGATAATAACCAGTACTCCTTCTTCCTTACTAAATTGTAAAGGTACACTGGTGGTGGTTAATTTTATAATTTAGTTCTTAGGTGACAGGATGTCTAGGAGAGATTGTTCCTAAACAAGAAGAATAAGCTTTACCCAGAGAAAGGTCCAAGGAAGGGGATTTCAAAATTTCCCTTTCAGAGAGATACAAAGCATGTTTTCATTTGTACAAAGGATCATATTTTGTTAGGTGAAAACATGTCCAGATTGTTACTGTTGTTTAGAAATTAAAGTACAGGAAGAAGGGTATATATATATGCTGAATGGTCAAAGGGTGAACTGTGATAGGCTTTGGTGAGTGGCTTTCTATACCTATTCCAAACTCTTTAGAAGGAGCCTTCCTCTACTGCAGAAGCTAGAGAATTAAAAAGCATATTTTTGATTTCCTGACTCCAGAGTTAAACTAGGTGATTAAATATACACATGTAACTTTGCTTCATCTTGAAACAACACAAAAAGTACAATCAAAGATTTTTTTTTAAAGACATAAACCTTCTGGAGCGTGGAACACAAGAGTCAAGAACAATGATGTTTTGGCAGCTGAATAGTGGAAATGAGGAAGAAAAGAAACAAACATTTATGTTGTAGGATTTCTCAAAAGGTTCAAGAACTCATGGTACTGGGTAATGCTGGAATGGGGTTGAAGGGGCATCATGCTGAAATAAGGAGGAGTGAGTGAAAGTGTTTGAGTAACAATTAGATCCTTCAAACCCCACCCCTGTTCCACAGTGCTGGTAACTGCCCTCTGTCCTAGCAGATCCTGGGGGCTTATTACCTATAGAGGTAAAAGAAGATGTCAGGACTGGGGAATGCTAGGTTCCTCTGAGTGCTAGATCCTATACCAACAAATGGTCCACCCCGATGTCCCAAAGATAAATCTCTAATTGTTAAGTCTTAACCATTTACTCAGAGCTTCCAGTATTTTTATCCCTCACTTAGTTTTGTTTTTTTAAAACAGGTATTTTGTGGGAGAGGTATAATTTATATATAGTATTGAAATGCACAGATTTTAAACGTCCTTGAGCAGTTTTGGTAAATGCACACATCTGTGTAACTCACACCCCTAACACAATATGGAACATTTTTAGTTCCCCAGAAAATCAGTCCCTAACTCTAAATCATGAACAGACAACTAAGAATTACCAGACATCTGAGGAAAAACTCCAATATGGAAGATAAAGACCAAAAGAAACAAATAGGAAAAATGGAACTTAGAGGAAAGAGTTATTTTAGGAAAAATAAAAACTAATCTATATTAATATCCTTAGGCAGATGAGAAGAGTGCACACTGAATACTATGAAAAAAAAAATCCAAAGAACAACAAAAAAAGAGCTCTTAGAAACTGAAAGCATGATGAGAATTAAAAAAAAAAAAAAAGAAAAAACAGTAGAAATTTTGGAAGATATAGTTGGAAAAATTCTCAGAAAAAATAGAACAAAAAGACCAAAAGAAGGGAAATCAGAGAGAAATGATGAGAAAAGAGGAGCCCAGTCAGGAGATCCAACATCTAGATAACAGAGGGGAAGAAAGTAGCAATGAAGAGATCAAGAGAATACCTAGGGTATTCAGACTGAAAGGGCCTACTGGATGCCCAAGAGAATGAATGGAAATGAGACTCACACAGAGGCATGTCATTATGAAATTTCACTGGGAACAAAGAGAAAATCGTACTTAAAAAAATTGGCCACATAGCTGGAATTAGAAGAGCTTCTGATTTTTCAACAGCAGCATATAAAACTAGAAGTCAATGGAGTAAAGCCTTCAAAACTGAAGAGAAAAATATTCCTAATCTTGAATTCTATGTCCAGTTACTTTATAAATCAAACAGAAAAGTAGAATAAAAACATTTTCAGACATTCAGTCTCAAAACATTTACCCTCCACATGCCCTTTTTCAGAAAACTGCTAGAAAATATACCCCATTAAATGAAGAGAGTAAAGCAAGAAAGAATATATGGACCACATGAAACAGGAGATTCAACACAGTGAGGCAAAGTGAAACTGTCAGATGATGGAGATGATGGACCCCACATGCCTGTGCTACACAAAGCACAGAAGATCTTATTAGAAAATCCAGTGCTCAAAACTGTAGATGGCCCAGATGCATAGCTGTCCTTGCCTCCAGAGTAATGACATAGACATAGTGAAGCCCATGTATGGCCAATAAAGATGCTGCTGCTGCTAAGTCCCATCAGTCGGGTCCGACTCTGTGCGATCCCCATGGATGGCAGCCCACCAGGCTCCCCTGTCCCTGGGATTCTCCAGGCAAAAACACTGGAGTGGGTTGACATTTCCTGCTCCAATGCATGAAAGTGAAGTTGTTCAGCTGTGTCCGACTCTTCTCGACCCCATGAACTGCAGCCTACCAGGCTCCTCCATCCATGGGATTTTCCAGGCAAGAGTACTGGAGTGGGTTGCCATTGCCTTTTCCGTTGAAACCATAACAAAAGATCTTTCTAACACAATGGTACGCTGAAGCCTGGGGTCTCTCTATGTCTTGGCAAAGCTTTCCTGGCCCCCATAGACTATAATGCAGAAAATAATAAACATCTGCCCAAAGAAGAGAAATCCTACATGTTAATCTATATGTTCATATGTTCTGTGTGGGTATCTATGTATATCTATGTACTTTGACGTGTTTAGTAGCTCAATTGTGTCTGACTCTTTGTGACCCCATGGACTATAGTCTTCCAGACTCCTCTGTCCATGGGATTCTCCAGGCAAGAATACTGGAGTGGGTTGCCATTCCCTTTCTCCAGCAGGTCTTCCCAAACCAGGGATTGAGCCTAGGTCTCCCACTTTGCAGGCATATTCTTTACCATCTGAGCCACCAGGGAAGCCCATGTACTTGTATATACATGGGCTATCTCTAGATGGATTGTAAAGGAAATCTACTTTCCACTCTCTAGTTTTTGTTCCTTTTTAATTTATCTTTCTACCCTGTGCATGTACTGGCTATTTAGAAAATGAGCTAATGAATAAAACAAAGTATATTCTTTTTTAAAACTTACAAACAACATTCCCACTGACTATATCTACTCTTAGGAATTTATTCTACGAATATACTTGTATACATGTCAAGTTATATAAATACAAGGCCATTTATTGCAGCATTATTTGTGATAGTAAAGTACTGGATATTGCTTACCTGTCCACGGAGAGGGAAATGGTAAGATAAATTACATACATCTACGTTGTTGATGGCAGTCATTAAAAAAAAAGAATGTAAAAGCTCACTATGTATTAATATAGAATAATATCCAAGATATTCTATTAAGCAAAAAGGCAAGGCATAGAAGAAAGTGTATAATTTGTTATAAAAATACAGCAGAAAAATGTCTCTGACTCCCACAACTCAAGTGTGTAGATAACTTACAATATCATTGTAGGTTATCTTTATATTCTGTCCTTTGCCTTTGTGATGCTTAGTGTGTGTTAGTCACTTAGTTGTGTCCAATTCTTTGTGACCCTATGGACTATAACCCGCCAGGCTCTTCTGTGCATGGGATTTCCCAGGCAAGAATACTGGAGTGGGTTGCCATTTCCTTCTCCAGTGGGTCTTCCCAAACCAGGGATCAAACACAGTTCTCCTGCATTAAATGCTATTCTTTACCATTTGAGCCACCAGGGAAGTCTTTGTGATATTTATGACAATAATAATTAATGATTATTTGTGCTAACAAAAAAATTTCACATCTCTCCTGCTTCTTGCAACTGGTTCTAGGTGTGAAACTGATTGCATCAATTCAGTGCGTTAAGCAAGATTTGGAAAGCAGAAGGGGCAGGCACCAGCTTCTCGTGTTCTTAGCTGTTGTTGCTGACAGTCATAGTCATTGCAACAGCACCCCAGTGTCCAGAGATTAGCTTCACAGATGCCCAAAGGCAGTTGCAGAGGCAGCTTCCTGATCCCAGGGATCCCAGTCTCGGTGGTATATTCTTAGACGCAACACTTCTAGAGGGAGCTCCTGAATCTCCACCTACTTGTGGTAACTTCTGGCTGGAGAGTTAAGTGGTAATGTTCTAGGGGTCATTAGAAACGACCTTGCTTATTCCACTCTTACCAGCCTCCTCAATAATTCTATAAGCATGTATTGTATTAAATGCTCCTGTGGCAGTGATTTGTTTTCTACTACTAAACTTTACTGATACAGTTGATAATATGAACTTTTAACATAGGGAAACTGCAAATCTTACTTTAGAATCATAAAAGTAATTTTCTTTATTTGGTCTCTCCTGTACACTGTGTGCTATCAAGGTGTTAAAGGGCTTAAAAATTGAGGATCATCTATGAGCTTCTCTTCTGCATGTGCTGACAACTACTGGCATGTCAAAACATAAACACAAAATCGGAGCAGAATGGTTTTTTGTTTTCTTTTGTTGTTGTTGTTTCATTTTTTAACTGGAAGATAATTGCTTTACAATGTGTGTTGCTTTCTACCATGAAACAACATGAAACAGTCATAACTATATATACATATGTATATATATGGGATATAGATATATATACAGATATATATATATATACATATACATATCTATATATATATATATATATCCCCTCCCTCTTGAGCCCCCTTCCCACCACTTACCCCCACCCAACCCCTCTAGGTCATCACAGAGCATCAGGCTGGGCTCAGGGGCAGCATGTTTAACTTTGTTTTTAAAGTTTATCCAAAACATAGGATGAGTGAATGAATAAACATTAGGGATTATTTTCAATAAACGAATATATTTTTAAACTGATGAAAGTAAACATGACTGGCAGGGCACAGTGGTCTATTCTACTCTCTAAGAAAAGCCCGTGGACATCCATTGCAAAGTATGACAGAAATAACTGGGAGATTCCAGGTTTTACTCTTCTCAATTCAGTAACATGAAATGATGCTCAACAGGCTGAGAAACCCATTAAAACATCTCCTGGCCCATAACAATAATGGCCTTGTTACCTCTCGATCATGGTAATCCTGTGGGAGATGACAATTCTGGATTTTGTCTCTTTCTACATTGTTCGAAATGTGCATTTGAGAGTGAGTGAGTAAAAGGGAGTGCCACATGAGCAGTTATATCCTTTGAGTACCACTGAGCACACACTTAACATGTTTGTTTCTGAGGTAGCCTTTCATAATAACATTTAATCCAGTGACATTTTTGTGTGTGCTTTTAGAAAAGAAGCAGTTGAAGGTGGTGGGTAAAAGAGCAAATGTCTGAGAAGTCACAGCTCTCAGCAAACACAGACGCACAAGTTTACGATTACCTGGTAGACAACAAATAGCAACAAACATCTGATTCTGAGTTTTTAGAGATTTACTCAATCATTAATGAGGTTGCCACTGAGGGAAGAATAAGAGAGAATTGCTTTGACTCTCGGATCTATTAAAAACTGGTGGGAGCCTTCCAGTTCTTGACCATATGTGAATTATCCACCTGGCAGATTATTGTTTCCTTGAAATTTAGCCAGCTTAGCCCCAAGTGACCTATTCTGCCTAAGTTATATTTAGCAAATACTAACTTATTTAAATATAGACTATGCAAAATATTTACAAGATGAATATATCCAAGGTAAATATATATATATATATATATATAACATTTCTCAAACTAATGGAAATGTTTTATAAATCATCCAAAGTTTTGGAATTAAAAAATTTGAAGCTGCCAGGGCCCTTAAAGACTTCTTGTCCAAGAGTTTCATTTCATAGCTGAGAAAAATAGGCATGGTGAGGTTTACTGACTTGCCCAGAGTAACAGTTAATTGTGAAATTAAAATGTTCAAAGCATAGCTTCCCTTCTATTAAGGTTTTGGAAATATTTTTAGGATTATCTGCAATATGGGGGAAATGATCTGCACAGAGTCTCCCTAAGAACAGAGCTGGACTCCGGGGTTGATGGGTGTGTGGCTGGGGGAAGGGGAGCCTGCTAGGAGTTGCCTCACTCAGCTCTGTGGCCTGCACTACAAGAAGTCTTCGGAATCCGTCCTCATTCTCTTGTTTTACAACTCTCTTAAATTGCTTATTATTTTTGTGCTATATCTCTTTCCTGTGAGTAAACCTTGAATTGCTCCCCTCAGTTGCCTTTTGTGAACTACAGGCTTAGGGAAGAGCTGGGACCTACAAGGTGTTTGGAGAGACAGTCCATAGCCTGAAGAGAGAATACACTACAGCTTCAGGAGGAGAGAGTGGAGGAAGGTTCACAGTGTGTATTTAATGCTGCTGAGCAGCTGGGCCGCAGGAATTGTGAGAATTTATATCATTGAAGGTGCTCAGCAGTGGTTGATAGGGCTCTGTCAGGAGTGAGCAGATGGAGAAAGAGGAATAAGTTTCTGTGCAGCTGGTGAATAAATTCCAGAAGCTCACCTCAGCACCACTGGCTGCCTTTCAGACTAAAGACCCATAACTGGGGACTTAAATGTATTTGCAGATGTACGTAGATTTTAAAAGGAAGTCTGCAGCACCTCACATCCAATAGGATGGCTACTATCAAAAAAAAAAAAAAAGAGAGAGAGAGAGAGCGAGCGAGAAGAAAGGAAGGAAGGAGGGAAGAAAGAAAGAAAGAAAATAACAAGTGTGTTGGTGAGGATATGGGGAAATTATAACCCTTGTGCTCAACTGTGAGAATATAAAGTGACATAGCCACTTTGAAAACAGTATGCAGTTCCCCCCAAATTTAAAAATACAATTACCACATGACCAAGCCGTGTATACCCAAAAGAAGTGAAAGCAAGAACTAGAACCCATGGTCATAGCAACATTATTCACAATAGCTAAAAGGTAGAGACAATCCAAGTGTCCATCAACAAGATGAATGGATAAACAAATGTGTATATACATAAAATGGGATATTATTCAGCCTTAGAAAGAAATTAAATTCTGACACTTGCTATAACGTGGATAAAGCTTGAGGACATTGTGATAAGTGAAATGCAGCAGTCATAAAAGGACAAATACTGTGTTATTCCATTTATATAAGGCACCTAGAATATTCTAACTCTTGGAGACAAAAAGTAGAATGGTGATAGCCAAAAGGGTTAGGGTAAAGGTGAAATAAGGCTTCCCTGGTGGATCAGTGGTAAAGAATCTGCCAACGCTGGATACATGGGTTCTACCCCTGAGTTCAAAAGATCCCCTGGAGAAGGAAATGGCAACCCCCTCCAGTATTTTTGCCCAGAAAATCCCAGGGACAGGGAAAACTGTCCCTGTAGCCCAACTTGGCTGCAGTCCATTGGGTCACAATGAGTTAGCAACTAAACAATAACAACAAAAGGGAGAATAGGGAGTTAGTGTTTAATAGGTACCAAGATTCAGTTTTACAATAGGAAGAGAGTTCTAAAGATGGTTGCATAAAAATGTGAATGTACTTAATGCCACTGAACTAAGATGGCTTTTTGTTCTATGTATTTTACAAAACTTAAAAAAAATTTTTTTTTACAACCATACTTCTTATTAAAAAAAAAAAAGGAAGTCTGTAGTATTCCTGCACTGTGTTAAATGAATTTGTAAAGGATCTTTTAAAATCAGAAATGAAAAATCAAAGCTTATCTTCATTTATTCTCTTTTTTTTTTCTTCCTTTCTTCCTTGATGTCTCCCTACTTCCTTCCTTCAAATATCTGTAGGCTACGTAACATGTGCCAAACATTGTTTGAGGCCCCAAGAAACTCAAAGAAAAGATACCACACCCTGATCACAGTCCAGCAGTGGAGATGTGCCCAGATAAACAGACATGATTATGTGACCAAGGCTCTAACAGAGACTCTCTCAGACTATCATGGCAGCTCAGAGAAGGGATACCTAACACAGACATGGAGATGTGAGGGAAGCTTGCTGGAATTTGGAATTCCTAGGAAGAATCTTGAAGGGTAAAAAGAAGTTAGCCTGCTAAACAAGGAAAAATTTGAGTTATCATAACAATATTAGTGATAGCATATTTTATAGTAACAAAGCTGCAATTCATATACTATTTATTCAATTGGTGTCTATTAAATACTAGGTGCCAAACACAGTTCAATGTGCTGGAAATATGGAGGTGAACAAGATAAGGTCCCTCTGTCATGAAGCTTAGAGGAGATAGTCAAGTGGTTCAGTTGGTCAAGAAACCTCCTGCAATGCAGAAGACCTGGGTTCTATCCTCAGGTTGGGAAGATCCCCTGGAGGAAGGCATGGCAACCCACTCCAGTATTTTTTCCTGGAGAATGCCCATGGACAGAGGAGCTTGGTGGGCTACAGTCCATGGGGTTGCAAAGAGTTGGACATAACTGAGCAACTAAGCACAGACACCAATACATAATTTATTAAAGTATAGTAAAGGTTCTGGAAAACAATAGGGTAAGGGGAAAAGAAAGGGAGGATTAGGATGAGGGAAAGAATGTTACTAGTTTTTATATGTGGCTGGAGAAGGCCTCACTAGTATATTGGCATTTGAGCAGAGGACTAAAAGTAAGGGCAGAAGGAACCCTAGGCAAAGACATGGAGGAGGCCAAGGTAAAAGCAAGTGCTAAGTTCTTGAGGTGAGAACATGCCACATGTGTTAGGAGGACAGTGTAGCTGAAGGAGGAGGAGGGAGGGGAAGAGTACTGGGAGAGGAAAGGATGGGGATTGGGAGGAAGACAGTGTTCCCATTACGTAGGGGGCGGTTAAGGCCATGATAAGGACGTTGGTGTGTGAGATGAAAGCCACTAGAGGGCTCTGCATAGAGGAATGACATGACCCGACTTAGGTCTTAAAGGATCATTTTGACTGCTCTGTTGGGAAGATGGGAAGATGTAAGGGTGCAAATGGTGTCACCAATTAGAAGACTTTGGCAATAATCCAAGAGAAATTGATTGACTTGGACTGGGTGGCAGCAGATGAAGCTGTCACAGTCTAGAAATATTTTAAAGATGAAACCAACATGATTTGCTGGTGGTTTGGATATCAAGTGTGAGAGAAAACAAAACAGTCATGAGTGGCTCCCAAGTTGTTGGTCTGAACAGCTAGAAGCATAGAGCTGGCATTTACTAAGGTGGGAAAACTGTTAAAAGAGGAGGTTTGAGTTGGGGGTAGGCAAGGAATCAGACATTTGATTTTGGACACATCAAGTTAAAGGTTTTTGTTAGATATATATGGAAATATCAACTAATTTATATATAAATATCCAGAGTTCAGGGTAGAAATACAGTTACAGATGTAGGTTGAAAGTTCTTGGCTTGTATTGGTTCAAAGGCATGACAATGGATGACATTCCCAAGAGAGTGAGTCTAGATGTAGAAGGTGTCTAATAATTGAGTCACGGGGTATTTGGGGCTATTCCAATAGTCAAAGGTTAGAGAAATGAGGGAGAACCAGCAAAGAAGACTGAGAAGGAATAGGCACAGAAATAAAAGGAGAACTAAGAGACTCTTCAAAGTCAAATGAAAAGACTTGTTTTGAGGAGGAAGGGGTGGGCAATTGTGTCATGTTGATGACAGGTCAAGATGGATGACAATTGAGATTGGACCATTGGATTTAGCAGCACGAAGGTCAGTAGTGATCTTTTCAAGAGTTGCTTTGTTGTAGTGGTGGGAGTGACTGCTTGGTTGGCGTGAAGCTGAGAGAAAGTAGCTTTTAATTACCTAAATTTTCTAAGCCTTGATTTCCTTATCTATAAAAAATGGGTATGTTAGTATTTTCCAAATGGAGTTGCTGTAAAAATGAAAGGAAATAAAATATTTGAAGTAGCTAGTAAGTGAGTGAAAGTGAAAGTCACTCAGTCGTGTCTGATTCTTTGCAACCCCATGGACTATAGAGTCCATGGGAGTTCTCCAGGCCAGAATATGGGAGTGGGTAGCCTTTCCCTTCTCCAGGGGATCTTCCCAACCCAGGGATCAACCCCAGGTCTCCTGCACTGCAGGCAGATTCTTTACCAGCTGAGCCACAAGAGAAGCAAAGTACCTACCAAAGGTCTAGCAAATATACAGTTGTCCCTTGGTTCCAGTATCCTCCACAAACTCCACAAATGTTGAAGTCTCTTATGTAAAATGGTCTACTATTCACATATAATGTAAACATATCCTGCCATATATTTAAATAATCTCTAGATTACTTATAATACCTAACACAACATAAATGTTATGTAAAAAGTTGCCAGCATGCAGCAAGTTCACATTTTGCTTTTGGAAACTTTCTGGAATTAAAAAAAATTTTTTTCAACCCCCCTGGTTGGTTGATTCTGCAGATGCAGAACATGAAGATATGGAGCGATGACTATATTAGGTAATTTTATTTTTTATAATTTTGTTTTTAGATTTCAATTATTCCAGAGGGAAAATAGACATTTATTGATACTTACCATCATCTTAAGTTAATCACCTTTTCTGAAAAGCTCAGATAGGAATCGACATAGTTAACTGATCTTTTTTCACTTTTTTGGAGAAGGAAATGGCAACCCACTCTCCAGTACTCTTGCCTGGAAAATCCCATGGATGGAGGAGCCTGGTAGGGTACAGTCCTTGGAGTCACAGAGTCGGACACAACTGAGAGACTTCACACTTTCACTTTTTTATATTTCTTTTTATAAAATGAGGGTATATAGGCAAATAGGGCTTCCCTAGTAGCTCAGCTGGTAAACAATCAGCCTGCAATGAGGAGACCCTGGTTTGATTCCTGGGTCAGGAAGATCCCTTGGAGAAGGGATAAGCTACCCACTCTGGTATTATTAAGCTTCTCTGGTGGTTCAGAAAGTAAAGGATCCACAGCAATCTGGGTTTGATCCCTGGGTTAGGAAGATTCCCTGGAGGAGAGCATGGCAACCCACTCCAATATTCTTGCCTGGAAAATCCCCATGGACAAGAGGAGCCTGGTGAGCTATAGTCTATGAGGTCCCAAAGAGTCAGACATGACTGAGTGACTAAACACACACATGTCAGTCCAGTTCAGTTCAGTCCCTCAGTCGTGTCCGTCTCTTTGTGACCCCATGAATCACAGCACACCAGGCCTCCCTGTCCATCCCCAACTCCCGGAGCTTACTCAAACTCATGTCCATCGAGTCAGTGATGCCATCCAGCCATCTCATCCTCTGTCGTCCACTTTTTCTCCCGCCCCCCAATCCCTCCCAGCATCAGAGTCTTTTCCAATGAGTCAAATCTTCACATGAGGTGGCCAAAGTATTGGAGTTTCAGCTTCAGCATCAGTCCTTCCAAAGAACACCCAGGACTGATCTCCTTTAGGATGGCCTGGTTGGATCTCCTTGCAGTCCAAGGGACTCTCAAGAGTCTTCTCCAACACCACACTTCAAAAGCATCAATTCTTCAGCACTCAGCTTTCTTCACAGTCCAACTCTCACATCCATGCATGACTACTGGAAAAGCCATAGCCTTGACTAGACGGACCTTTGTTGGCAAAGTAATGTCTCTGCTTTTCAATATGCTATCTAGGTTGGTCATAACTTTCCTTCCAAGGAGTAAGCATCTTTTAATTTCATGGCTGCAATCACCATCTGCAGTGATTTTGGAGCCCCGAAAAATAAAGTCTGACACTGCTTCCACTGTTTCCCCATCTATTTCCCGTGAAGTGATGGGACCGGATGCCATGATCTTTGTTTTCTGAATGTTGAGCTTTAAGCCAACCTTTTCACTCTCCTCTTTCACTTTCATCAAGAGGCTCTTTAGCTCCTCTTCACTTTCTGCCATAAGGATGGTGTCAACTGCATATCTGAGGTTACTGATATTTCTCCCTGCAATCTTGATTCCAGCTTGTACTTCTTCCAGCCCAGCATTTCTCATGATGTACTCTGCATAGAAGTTAAATAAGCAGGGTGACAATATACAGCCTTGACGTACTCCTTTTCCTATTTGGAACCAGTCTATTGTTCCATGTCCAGTTCTACCTGTTGCTTCCTGACCTGCATATAGGTTTCTCAAGAGGCGGGTCAGGTGGTCTGGTATTCCTATCTCTTTCAGAATTTTCCACAGTTTATTGTGATCCACACAGTCAAAGGTTTTGGCATAGTCAAACACACACATACAGGCAAATGCAAACAAAAAAAAAGATAGGAGAAGAGGAATTGGAGAGAGATACAAACAAAGGGGAAAGGGGGGAGAAAAAAACCTGAAAGCTATTAGAGAATATTTTTGTTTTAGCTTGATTTTTTAAGATGAGAGAAATAACTATGGATAGTAGAGAAAATGATCCAATCAAGAAGGAAAATTTAATGATACAAGAAAGGAAGGGGATGTCTTTGAGAGGAAAAGAGTGGGATCTGGTGCCCAAGTGCAGAACTTGGCCTTCAGAATGTAGACAATTCATTGCAGAGTCTTCAGGTATAGATGTGGGTGACTATATAGATGGAGACAGTGGGGGTACTGAGGGCCTAATTAAGGTTGATGGTGAAGAATTTTGGGCTTCCTAGGTTCCACAAGTGGTGGTAAAGAACCCACTTGCCAATGCAGGAGACTTAAAGAGACTTGAGTTAGATTCCTAGATCAGGAAGATTTCCTAGAAGAAGGCATGAAAACCCACTCCAGTATTCTTGCCTGGAGAATCCCTTGCACAGAGGAGCCTGCAGCTATAGTCCATAGGGTCGCAAAGAGTCAGACACAACTGATGTGACTTAGCAAATGCATATATGCATGGTGAAGAGTTTAAAGTGAAACTAGTCAGCATAGTTTACAGTTGGGTTTATGTGTGGGTGGTGGGAGGAGACATCCCACAAGAGAAGGTGGGAAATGGACAGTATCGGAGTTGGGGATTTGTTAGGTGAATACAATGAAAGGAGAGAGGAGTACTGTGGATATGCAGAGGGTAATTGTATGGTGGAACCCGGTAAAAAGAGTGAGAGAGCAGGGAAGTGAGGCCATGAGGAAGTGAGGGACTATCGAATGGTGTAGAATCCTGACAGAGTACTAGAGGGAAAAATTGGAAGGTGGGCTCAGAGAACAGGAAAACAATCCTCTCAATGAAACTCACCACCAGTATTCAGTGAGCCATCAGAAAGAGTCTGCCTCATTTTCCTGTGAAATAAGGCTTAGTTAGATCTCAGAAGATAATAGAGTTTACTCATAAAAGGAAATGGGCTCTTAGTGACCTTTGAAAACACTAATTGCAATGGATGAATACTTTAACAGTCTTCAACAAATATTCATTGAGGGAAATCTTATCAAAGTGTTATAAATTTTTGCTCCTGATTAATCCTGCCTACAGCATGTTTAAGAAATGGATTCGGTTTTAACAGTTTCAGGAAAAGGAAGCTTACTTATTTAACCATTATCTCTTGAATCTAGGATGCAGAGATACAGGGATCTTGCCCTCTAGGCATATTCTGTGGGGGATACAGACAAGAAAACAAAAAGATACACAGTAGAGAGTAACATACAGCATAATGGATGCATAAAATATAATAGAGTTAAGGCACATAAGTGGGACCAGCCAGGATGCCATCCAACCATCTCATCCTCTGTCAGCCCCTTCTCCTCTGCCCTTCAATCTTTCCCAGCATCAGGGTCTTTGCTAGTGAGTCAGTTCTTTGCATCAGGTGGTCAAAGTATTGAAGTTTCAGCTTCAGCATCAGTCCTGAATCAAAGAATATTCAGGACTGATTTCCTTTAGGATAGACTGGATAGATCTCTTTGCAGTCCAAGTGACTCTCAAGAGTCTTCTTCACCGGGAAGCATCATGACCCAGGTAACCATGATGGTGTAATCACTCACCTAGAGCCAGAAATCCTGGAATGCGAACTCAGGTGGGCCTTAGGAACGAACAAAGCTAGTGGAGGTGATGGAATTCCAGCTGAGCTGTTTCAAATCCTAAAAGTGAAATGCTGTGAAAGTGCTGCAGTCAATATGCCAGCAAATTTGGAAAACTCAGCAGTGGCCACAGAACCAGAAAAGGTCCATTTTCATTCCAATCCCAAAGAAAGGCAATGCCAAAGAATGCTCAAACTACCACACAATTGCATGCATCTCACATGCTAGCAAATTAATGCTCAAAATTCTCCAAGCCAGGTTTCAACAGTATGTGAACCATGAATTTCCAGATGTTCACGCTGGACTTAGAAAAGACGGAGGAACCAGAGATCATATTGCCAACATCCGCTGGATCATTTATAAAGCAAGAGAGTTCCAGAAAAACATCTACTTCTGCTTTATTGACTATGCCAAAGACTTTGTGTGGATCACAACAAACCGTGGAAAATTCTGAAAGAGATGGGAATACCAGACCACCTGACCTGCCTTTTGAGAAATCTGTATGCAGGTCAGGAAGCAACAGTTAGAACTGGACATGGAACAACAGACTGGTTCCAAATTGGGAAATGAGTATGTCAACACTGTATATTATCACCCTGCCTATTTAACTTATATGCAGAGTACATGATGAGAAATGCCAGGCTGGATGGAGCACAAGCTGGAATCAAGATTGCTGGGAGAAATATCAATAACCTCAGATACGCAAATGATACCATCCTTATGGCAGAAAGCGAAGAAGAGCCTCTTGATTAAAGTGAAATAGGAGAGTGAAAAAGTTGGCTTAAAGTTCAACATTCAGAAAACTAAGATCATGGCATTGAATCCCATCACTTCATGGCAAGTAGATGGGGAAACAATGGAAACAGTGAGAGACTTTGCTTTTGTTTTTTTTTGAGCTCCAAAATTACTGCAGATGGTGATTGCAGCCATGAAATTAAAAGACACTTACTCCTCGAAAGGAAAGCTATGACCAATCTAGACAGCATATTAAAAAGAAGAGACATTACTTTGACAACAAAGGTCCGTGTAGTGAAAGCAATGGTTTTTCCAGTAGTCATGTATGGATGTGAGAGTTGGACTATAAAGAAAGCTGAGCACAGAAGAATTGATGCTTTTGAACTGTGGTGTTGGAGAAAAACCTCACGTAAACAAATAATTACAAGAGTGTTGTGAGTACAGCAACCCACATGCTTAGAAGATGTAGAGAGAAAGGAGGTTATAATTTCCTCTGCAGGAGCAGTATTTTGGAGTGGTGATACAAGCTAGGTTATGAAAAAACATAAATATGAGAACACCAGCCAAACAGGAAGAGGGAAGACATTTCAAGCAGACAAAAAAGAATCATTTATTCATTTGTTCAAAAATATTTATTGATTACTACCAGATATCTTGTACTAGGTAAGCACTGGGGATACATTTCTGAACAAAATAGTTTTTGAAGCTTGTCTTTGTTCTTGAAGTTTGCAATATGATGAAGTCAGGCAATCAAATTATCAAACAAATAAATATCTCATTACAAACTGTGTTAATTGCCATGAAAGGAAAGTATAAGGTGCCATGGGAACCCAACAGAGTTAAGACAGGACAGGGGGCTTCCCTGATGGCTCAGTAGCAAAGAATCTGCCTGCGAATGCAGGAGTTTCAAGAGACGTGGTTTCAATCCCTGGTCCAGGAAGATCCCACATGCCTTAGAGCAACTAAGCCCAGGCACCGCAACTATGGAGCTTATGCTCTGGAGTCTGGGGGCTGCAACTACAGAAGCCCATGCACCCTACAGACCTTGCTTAGGAACAAGAGAAGTCACCACAGTGAGAAGCCCGTGTACTGCAACTAGAAAGTAGACCCCACTTGCTGCAACTAGAGAAAAGGCCTGTACAGCAATGAAAGCCCAGCACAGCTAATAAATAAATATACAAATAAATAAAATTATAAACTAGATTTAAAAATAAAGGATGGATACAAAAAGGATTCAATGAACCTAAAACTGCTCTTTAAAAAAGTCTATTTTAAAAAAAAAGGGACAGGAATGTGGGGGGAGGGGTCACAGGATGGCATATCCAGGGACCTATAACCACTTTCATATGGATAGGAATGGAAGGTCTATCTATCCTGGACAGGGCAACAAGCCCACTGCTCCCATTTGCACTTAGGCTATTCCATACTCATAAATAGTTCTTCAAAATTCATGGAGAGAGAATTATGAATTCTAGAGTTTTTCTCTTTCACCAAATTTAGCTTATCTGAGGACTTCAAGCTTTCATTTGAAAATTATAGGTACACAATCAGGCCTATTCTGTCATATTGCTGTCTATTGCCTTCGTATCTGCATCCATCTGGAGTTTCTCAAATTTCTTCAGTAGGTTTTCTTTTTGTAGTTTTTTAATTTTTTTTAACTTCTCCAAANTATGCCCCATATTAAATAGCTTTAAAGATACATTGTTTTATATATATATATATAATGCTTTAAATATAGTTTATTCATTTTTATGAATCCTTTTGGTCTCTGAACTTACATCTGTTTCCTCTTCTAAGGCTGGATGCAGACAGAATATAACTGCCCCCACATTGAGGAGCTTTCAGAAACCAGTCTGAGTTATCATGATGCTGTCAAGAGTCACTCAGCAGAATGACTGTGTTATTCGAACATAAGTGAGAATATAAGCTGTAAGAGCAACCTTCAATAGGTGGCTCACATAAAGTATATTTCATTTCACTAAAGGTTAAACTAAGTTACTTAACTATTTCTGAGTTACTTTGAAGTAACACCAATATTCCAGTTCCCACATTTTGTTAAAGTTTTTGTTGAAAACATTTTAAGCACCCAACAAGTGGAGGTATTTTAAAGAGTTAACTTTGAATGCACTCTCTCTTCTACTATCAGAAATAACTAGTATTTTTGATTTCTCATTTAGCAAATCAAGGTAGCTCAATTTTGTCCTTGTACGACAATATATGTGATCCTATCAAGTTGTGGGAGTCATCACTGGTCTCTCCCACAGAGCACTGACTTCCTGGTTACACCAGGTTGAATTCTTCTGATTCATATTCTAACATCTGCAGTTTCTAGATTTGCATTTAAAAAAACACTCAGAGCATTCTATTAAATGCTTCCCTAAGAGATGATGTCCTAGAAGCATTCAGACAGCTACCAAGAGTCCTCAGCAAAGTTGCTACAGTGTGTCTTTGTCACCTCCCCAAAACCTACAGGTTTGCTCCTCCCATGTTCCTTCGAAACTGCAGTTTTCATGCTCTTAGCTCTAGTGAAGAACTCCTGAGAAGGCCTGAGGAAGTCATTTGAGAGCAATGAAGAAAAAACCAAGGTGGAGTGACTCTAACAGTAAATGAGTCCTTGGCTCTGGAAGTATTTGAAAGTCTATGTGTCCACACCCAACTTTACTTACATATCTTGAAAGACAGGCCCTATTGGAAGGAGGGGTGGGTCTGTGGGGAAAGATAAGGGAGAGGGAAGCTGTTCAGAAAGGAGGAGCTCAGATGAGAATCTACCCTCAGGAGCAGAGGGGGAGCCACCAACACTTCAGATAAGGATAAAGTTGGAGGATTTTGAGACTTCAAAATTTCCTCATGTTAATTTTCCCCCTTCTGTTTCTCCACAGTGATCCCCAAGAAAGCCTTTGCTATGTACTTATCTGGGAGCACAGCAAAATAGGGATACATCCTACTCCATATCCAACCACTCTTGGAAAAAAATGAGACCTAAGAAAGAGAGTAGATGCTAACAACATGGAAAAGAAAAGAAAGCAAACTGAATTTCTCAGATCAATGAGGAGAAAAGAAGTTCAAGGGGCTGGGTTATAGAGAATCTAACTGAGAAGGGAACTACAAAGTCCCCAGTAATCCTCCTCCTCCCAGTGCCTGTCCCCAACTAGTGCTCTATGTTTTCAAATGTCCTTTCTTTCCTCATCCTTAGTCCAAACTCCCATTTGGACAAGAGGAAGAAGGAGTGGACCTCCATGGCAAAATCAAGGAAGGCTTTGCAGAAGAAGCCACATATGAGCTTCTTAATTTGGTGTCATCTCTAAGAGAATTCTTACATGATTGCAGTCTTCTGGGTGAGCATTCATGGCATCTTCAGGGGAAATATCATTTTTTCAAACGAAATAGCTACTTTCTATTTAGAAAGGAGAAGGTAGGGCAGAGCCAGTCCCAGGAGAAATATCCAGCATCTCCTAGCTGTACTTCAGAAACCACGATTTCCTTGCATGTATTCCTTAGTGTGATTATATTAGCAAGACAAAAATGGCAAACATTTCATGGTAATGACTAATTTGTGTCCCTTTTACCTTGCCAAGGCAAGTGTCTCTATCTTTTCCTTCCATTCTGTCAGTTACTGAGCACTAATGAAAAACATCCTTGTTATACTTTTTGCTAATACCAGATTTCTTATGTCACTTTTACACATTATTCAGAAATAAATACCTATATCAGCCCATTAGAAGCAGGAGATCCTTTTTTATCAACTTTCTAATTCCATCTCCAGACCTGGGTATTCTTTGGATCTAACCACACAGATTCCTTCGAATCTTCTAGGATGCCCTATCTATGCATCCTCAAGGGAAACTTGAGTAGCACTCTGGCTGTACCCCATTTCCCGTCCTAGCTCCTCTTCTTCCTGTTCCTTGGGTTTAGGCTAGTGGCTGGAAGGAACTATGAGAGCATATCCTACCCTTTGAGGATAGGGCCCTATGGAATTCTGGTTATGAAGGTGGCCTCTGCAGTCTGACAAGCTGCATCAGAACCCTTGCCCCCTTGACTAATAGTATTACCTGGAGCAAATGTCTCAATTCCCAACACCTGTAAAATGCGGATCACAAACCCTTGACGTGCCCAGCTGACAGTGGTACAGACTTGACTTCTGCTAAAATAACAACAAATACAATAATACCTAGTTGGTATCTCATGTACACAGCCAAGATAACCGACAGCTCTAATCCTGAGTAGTCACTTCACTTAAGTGGGCAGAAGCCACTGCCAGCCAGCCCAGCACTTATATAACACCCAATTATTAAGGCCAGATAGTGCTCGCCAAACAGAGACACTTCAAGTCTTTGTTTTCTTAATACAGAAGAAAGCTGGTTTGTGGCTTTTAGCTTTAAAAGACGTGGTGCTTGCAGGCATGCTACGTCATCTCAATTGGGTCTAACTCTTTTCGACCCTATGAACTGCAGCCCACCAGGTTCTTCTGTCGATGGGATTCTCTAGGAAAGAATGGGTTGCCATGCCCTCTTCCAGGAGATCTTCCCAAATCAGGGATCGAACTCATGTCTCGTTATGTTTCCTGCATTGGCAGGGGGGTTCTTTACCACTAGCACCACCTGGGAAGCTCAAAAGATGTGGTAGTCAACCCCCAAATGCCCCCTCTCCCCGCCCCCAGTGATCCATGCCTCCAGGTATTCATGTCCTTGTGTAATTATTTCCTACATTACCACAGAATTGGTCTAGTTAATGAACTGACTGCAGAAGTGATGGAATGTCACTTTTGAGGCTAGGTTATGAAAAACCATTGTGGCTTCTGCCTTGCTGTCTCACGGATCAGTCTTTATGGAGGATGCCAGCTGCCGTGGCTTGAGGCAGCCATGTGAGGAGACGGATCAGGCAGGGAACTGAAGCTTCTTGCCAAGAGCCATCTTGGAAGAGGATTCTCCAGTCCTAGTCGAGCATTCAGGTGACTGCTGCCCTGACCAACATCTAATCTGCAACCTCATGATAGAACCTAATCAGAACCATCCCATCTAAGCTGCTCCAAGATTCCTAATCCTCAGAAAGTATAAGATAATGAAGGTGTGTTGTTTCAAATTGCTAAGTCTGAGGTATCTTTGGGTTTATACAGCAATATATAACTAAAACCAAATGCTTTCTCTCTCTTGAATCTAAGCCCCCAGAGTCAAAACTCTGCATTTTATTCCTGCCTAGCAATAGAAAGAAATGTCTGCTCTGAGTTTATCCTGTGGTAATAGCAGTGCCTATCTGATCAGGTTGGGAGGATTCAGGAGGATAATACATTGTAAACTACTTAGTGTGAGCCTAGCACATGGTAAGCACTCAACCAATTCTAGTCATCACTATTATGCAGAAATTACAAGGGACTTCACCGGAGGTCCAGTGGTTAGGACTCCATGATTTCACTGCTGAGGGCCTGAGTTCAATCCCTGGTGGGGAAACTAAGATCTGAAAAGACACACAGTGCAGCCAAAAACAAAAAAGGAAAGAAAGAAAAAAGAAACATAGGATAGTTGGTGTCTGGGAGGCTTCGGGCATAGTAGAGTTAGGGGTTCAGGGAAGGAAACCCTGAGGCACCTTTTCCCACTTCTAGTAGCTCTTGGGTACAAGTCCTTAAATTGCTGCAGCCAGGGTTCCTTCTGTGAGAGAAGGAGGGACAGATCTACAAGAGAGAGAGCATTTTTGGCTGGCTCCTAAAGTGACTGAAGCAGATGTTAAAAGATAGAAAAAGTTTGCTAAGTAGAAAAAGGGGAAAAAAAACAGAGTGGTGGAATCATTTTTTCTGCTTCTTAACTTTGCCCGGTACTACCTTGTTTATTTTTAGTATCCACTGGGTTACGTAGAAGCTCTGCTCAGAAATATTCCTTACTGTGTGCAACCACACACTCTGCAACTCAGAACAAAACACAGGTCTGTTGTCTAGCATCTGTTCATGGCCCAGGCCATCTCTGGTGTGAGCTGACAGAAAGGTGGTAGGCTCTGAGAGTTGCGTACAAGGAGGCTTATCACTGGGCATTTGCTCTCAGAGGGGACACATCAGAAGAAAAAGACAGATTTTGAAAGACTAAGAATAAATTAAAGAATATGAAGTACAAAGTGGAAGTTTGTCAATCAGTGTGCCAAACTAAAATGATTAGGCAGAAAAAAAAACGAAAACAATTGAGAGCCAAGAGTGGTCAGAGACAGACTAAAATAAAGTGAGTCAGTTGGAGCAATCTTGGACCTAATTCTGTGAATGCGGCTGCTATACTGAATCACTATCCTTAAATACCCTCGAGGATAAACTTCATAGTTTTTATCTGTTTCAATGACTGTGATATTCCAGGTACCTACCTCAGTGCTGAGCACATGGTGGGAGCTTGATAAATATTTGCTAAACATATTTATTTAACATGAAAGAATATGACTCAACATAGCTCAAAAAGTAGGGGCAAATCTAGAGACACCTATTGTTTAAGAGAATGCATATTTATTTCTCAAGTTAAACACTTTTGATTTACACAGTCTTTTACTGATCTCCCTGATAATTCAGTAATCAATGTGCATTATGCATCTCACCAGGCTACAAATTCTTCTTGTCCCAAAACTTTAGGCTCCACTCATTTGTCAGACAAATCAGAAAAAGTATTCTAGCTTTGTAGGCTGTAGAGAAAAGCCAAGTTGGCTCTTTCAAAATGTTAAATGAAAAAAACTATAGCTTGAGTTCATAGGTCAGTAGTAACATATTAATATAGTATTAATTGTCCTATACTTACTTCAAGGATTGTAAGCTCTAATGGTCAAGGGTAGAAATATGCTCTCTCACCCCTAATGATCCACTGTTAGAGAAACTGCTTTGATAAGACAACCTGTTTAACTCAGCCTAAGGCTCTACAGGGTCACTGCATTACTGTCATTCCATTTGTACAAATAAAGATGAAACCTAAAGAATTTCGATATCTTCTCTGTCACTTCTGGTATGAAAAAGAGACACAAATTGTACTTGTTTGACTAGAATCTTTAGTCATTCAGGACTTTGAATCATTTCAAAAGTCTCCTGAGAGGTAAACAAATCTCTCTAAACAAAAGATACTGGCAGCACAAAGGTCAGGTCAGAGTCCATATAGGAAAGACTCTCCTCAGTCACCCACAAGTTTCACTAATTGTCTGTCCACAGCAGCTTGGTTTGAGCTTCCTCAGAGCTCAACTTGGGAACAGTACAGTCATCTGGAGCCAATCTATGCCAAATGACAACCATCTGCTGCCCACATGCACTTTCTACTTGGACAAATTAAAACAATCACCCCGCACGAAAACCCATTAATTCATACTTCTTTAAAGACACTTAGCCCCACCTTGGAACAGCAACACTTCTGACAGCAATTCTTTGAGAATTAAGAATGGTATTAAGAATGGATCACCTAAAGCAAACCTTGGAAGTATTTAGAATGTCTGTGCATTTTCACAAGAAAAATACTCCTGGTTGCTTTTCTGTAGACTTTTATGTTCCCATCTGTTTATAATTGGATTACTTAAACAATGTACAAAGAGTGAACAATTATTTACAAGAGCCCTAGCTTATAGCCCAAAGTTTTGACCATAGACATACAGGTTTAGATTAAGATGTGGAAAGAATACACAGAAGAACTGTACAAAAAGCTCTTAATGACTTGAATAACCACAAAGGTGTGGTCACTTACTTAGAGCCAGACATCCTGGAGTTGAAATCAAGTGGGCCTTAGGAAGCAATACTACAAAGATAGTGGAGGTGATGGAATTCCAGCTGAGCTATTTCAAATCTTAAAAATGATGCTGTTAAAGGGCTGCACTCAGTGTGCCAGCACATTTGGAAAACTCAGCAGTGGCCTCAGGACTGGTAAAGGTCAGTTTTCATTCAATCCCAAAGAGCAATGCCAAAGAATGTTCAAACTATCGTACAGCTGTACTTATTTCGCATGCTAGCAAAGTAATGCTCAAAATTCTTCAAGCAAGGCTTCAACAGTATATGAACTTAGAACTTTCAGATGTAAAAGCTGGATTTAGAAAAGGCAGAGGAACCAGAGATCAAATTTCCAACATCCATTTGATCATAGAGAAAGCAAGGGAATTTCAGAAAAACAACTCCTTCTGTTTCATTAAAGTGAAAGTGAAGTCGCTCATTTATGTCCGACTCTTTGCGACCCTATGGACTGTAGCCTATCAGGCTCCTCCGTCCATGGGATTTTCCAGGCAAGAACACTGGAGTGGGTTGCCATTACCTTCTCCAGGAGATCTTCCTGACCCAGGGATTGAACCTGGGTCTCCCGCATTGTAGACAGACGCTTTACCGCTAAAATCTTTGTGTGGATCACAACAAACTGTGGAAAATTCTTAAAGAGATGGGAAAACTAGACTAATTACCTTACCTCTGTCTCCTGAGAAACCTGTATGCAAGTCAAGAAGCAACAATTAGAACCAGACATGGAACATCAAACTGGTTCCAAATTGGGAAAGGAGTACATCAAGACTATATATTGTCACCATGCTTATTTAACTTCTATGCAGAGTACATCATGTGAAATGCTGGGTTGGATGAATCACAAGCTGGGATCAAGATTGCCAGGAGAAATATAAATAACCTCAGATATGCAGATGATACCATCCTAATGGCAGAAAGCAAGAGGAACTAAAGAACCTCTTGATGAAGGTGAAAGAGGAGAATGAAAAGATTGGTTTAAAACTCAAATGTTCAAAAAACTAAAATCATGGCATACAGTCCCATCACTTCATGGCAAATGAAAACAGTGGCAGACTTTATTTTCTTGGGCTCCAAAATCACTGCAGACAATGACTGAAAACATGAAATTAAAAGAAGTTTGCTCCTCGGAAGAAAAGCTATGACAAACCTAGACAGCATATTAAAAAGCAGAGGTGTCAACTTGCTGACAAAGATCTGTATAGCCAAAGCTATGACTTTTCCAGTAGTCATGTACAGATGTGAGAGTTGGACCATAAACAATGCTGAACACTGAAAAATTGATGCTTTTGAACTGTGGTGCTGGAGAAGACTCCTGAGAGTCCCTTGGACAGCAAGGAGATCAAACCAGTTAATCCTAAAAAAAAAAATCAACCCGGAATACTCATTGGAAGGAATGATGTTGAAACTGAAGCTCCAAAACTTTGGCCACCTGATACGAAGAGCCAATTCATTGAAAAAAAAACCTTGAGGCTAGGAAAGATTGAAGGCAAGAGGAGAAGGGTGCAACAGAGGATGAGATGGTTGGATGGCATCACTGACTCAACAGACATAAGTTTGAGCAAACTCCAGGAGATAGTGAAAGGGAAGCCTGATGTGCTGCAGTCCATGGGGGTTACAAAGAATTGGACACGAGTTAGTGACTTAATAACAACTTACTGGTTTAAAAGCATGATTTGTTATAATCTTATCATTATTCACATTCATAACAAGTTTGCTTATCCTCATAGTTAATCCACTCTTTAAGTATCAGGGATCTGGGAATGGTAGATAGAAGAAGTGAACTGAAATCCTTCATTCAACAAGTTTTACTGTTCTCACTATTTGTTGGCCTGGGATATATAGCAGTGGGATGTAGGGGTGATTTTATATTTATTGAAGTTAGATGCTGTGAGTTTTTCACTTTTTTCTTCCTTCAGAAAAGTACTTATATCTATGTGTCTACCAATTAAGTTTTACCATAGTCTGCAGCATTATACCAACCTGCACTATAATTATTTTTAAGGGCAGAGTTTTATCATTTTTATATTTTATGCATTATAAATCTTGGACAGTTGGCCTGGGGCAAATGTATTTAGTTCTCTTTTCAGTCCAAGATTATTTTATCAAAACAGTTAAAGTCAGGAAAACACCTATTTTGAGAATCAATGTTACTGTTGTCACAGTAGTATACAAGTTGCCACCTCAACACTACTGATGAAATAAACGACAATGGTTAAGTAGTAGCCAGATTCCCAGAATTGTAGAAGCCTGGGAATTGCTGAGACAAAAAAAATGAGAAAGCTCCAGCATCAAAAAAAGAACAACAAAGGCAAGGCAAAGGTTTACAGTTTTGGCATTGCCCTGCCTTTGAGAAATGACTCTAGAGGGCAAAGGGCACTAGGGTGATTACTGATTTAAAATTAAAAGTCACCCTGAAACACTATGAAGGGGGGATGAAGGACAAACTTCATTATACACACACATAGAGATACATGTATACATATGCATATATGCCTACATATATGTACATACATAGATACACATACAAACACACATATATGTGTATATTATATAAAATAGTGTGTGTCTGAGGGAAAGTAATGGGGAGAAGTCCAGCAGTCAAAGAGAAACTCTGAATCTCCCCCTATTCCAGAATTTTGAAAATTTCTACTTGTCTTTTGAAGAATGAGCCTCAGTGAAGGGGAGAGCAGTGAGAAAAAATTCACACCTGCCAAACCTGTTTTGTTTTTTCCTCTCTTTTACTTTGCCTACCACTGAGCAGAAGAATGGGCCAGGAATTCTTTTTGGACATAGGGAATTTAGTCCCTGCTACTACTGGAAAGTTAGTCATTTTGGAGTCTGAAGTTTGGGTGTGGAGTGGGGGGAAATACCTGGGGTTTTCCTTATGCCAACTATTAAAATGGAAGTTTCACTTCAAAGCTATAAACATCGCAGAAAGGTCAGCACATAGTTGGTCCTTAAAAAATATTGTTAATTGAATAAATGTGTGAATTAAAAGATCAGTGAATGAGATCAATGAGTAATAACTGTTTTCTCTATGCAGTGGAGAATACAGAAAAATATAAGATGTAATTTTTGCCTTTAGGATGCTTTATAACCAGATAGAGACACAAAGTTAATCATAAAGTAGTTGGAGGACAATATGCAACAGTAGCAATAAAACCACTATTGTTTTGGCAAAATAATCTTGAAAGCTAGCTTATGAGCGGTTCAGCCTATAATGTTCTTAAGTGGTTTGGAAAACGGAGATGATGCTGAAAGTGAAAGTGAAGGTGGCTCAATTGTGACCAATGTTTTGTGACCCCATGGAATTCTCCTGGCCAGAATACTGGAGTGAGTAGCCTTTCTCTTCTCCAGGGGATCTTCCCAACCCAAGGATCGAACCCAGGTCTCCTGCATTGAAGGATGATTCTGAGCTGGGCCTTAAATAATTAATAAGGTTTAAATAACTGCTTGCTTATCAATCCTCCTACTCCATTGGCAACTTAGGGGTTCTGAGGTATATTCTCGAAACTTCTTGGGCTGGTTCCAATAATTTAAATTTTTAAGGATATGCTAAATTCATCTGTCACATCTACTTGCAAGTGCAGCACGATTTTCATTAAGAGCAGAGGAAGGAAGGCAAAGAATGAGTTTGTAAAATAGATGTTCAGTTCAGTTCAGTTCAGTCGCTCAGTCATGTCCGACTCTTTGCGACCCCATGAATCGCAGCACGCCAGGCCTCCCTGCTCATCACCATCTCCCGGAGTTCACTCAGGCTCGCATTCATTGAGTCTGTGATGTAATCCAGCCATCTCATCCTCGGTCATCCCCTTCTCCTCCTGCCCCCAATCCCTCCCAGCATCAGAGTCTTTTCCAGTGAGTCAACTCTTCTCATGAGGTGGCCAAAGTACTGTAGTGTCCATATATTTGGAGCTCCAATCCCGTATATGAAATTGGGATTCCATAGAAAAACCTCTGCTCAGTGCACACTTGGACCCTGTCTGATACAGATTTCATGGCCCACTTCTCACTTGTCACAAGGAATGTGTCATTGACTGTACAGCTGACTCCCATTCTTTGCTTTAATTAGTACTTCAAGAAAGTGTTCAGAGAGATCTTTGTTGACAACTTAAAGACTGATTTGGGCTGCAAACTTATCTCCTCTGTAGCGTCAAGTCAAAAACTCAGTGGATCAAATGGATAAAAGCCCTTTTGTTTGTCTAAACTGAATGGAGTGAAGCTGTAAATCTGAACAGTGAGGGACTCCACAGCTTCTCAGAGAGGTTTTGTGACACCCTCTTACTAATGCTGCCATACCTATGTCTACCTATGCTTTCCCAGTTTTGCTTAATACTGTGTTTTGCAGAAATAATGCTTGGATGGCAAAACATTTTTCAGCTTTGCTGGTCTCTCACTGCTTTCTTCTTATCTTGTTCTTAAATCAGATTGTAGACAGAAATGTTTGTTTATTATGCCAAGAACAGGTTTTGCTGAACTTAATGGGAAAATGTGGTCTCTCTAGGATTTTTGGAAGACACTGACAAGTGTCCTGAAATGAAAGCAACATACAGCACAAGTCTTTACTAATGCTCTTCACGTTTTGCATTACTCTTACAAAAAAAAAAACAAAAGAGGACAAACTTTTTATTGAAAAAACAAAACAGGTACAGAAAAACACATAAAACAAATATATAGCTTAATGAGTTATTACAAGGTAAACACTTGTGTAACCACCATTCAAGTCAAGAAATATTGATAAAACTCTGCCAATTCCAACCCCCACCAAAGCTCTTCCATATATACTTTCTAATAATAACCTCCCCTCCCCACAAAAGTAGCCAGTATTCTGAGTATTAAAGCAATGTTTTCTTTCTTTACCATATCATCACTCAAGTCTTAAAAGACATCCAAGTGTACATTCCTGGACCATTATTTAGTCTTATCTGCTAAGAAATTTTTTTTTCAGTTCAGTTCAGTTGCTCAGTCGTGTCCGACTCTTTGCAACCCCATGAATCACAGCATGCCAGGCCTCCCTGTCCATCACCATCTCCCGGAGTTCACTCAGACTCACGTCCATCGAGTCAGTGATGCCATCCAGCCATCTCATCCTCTGTCGTCCCCTTCTCCTCCTGCCCCCAATCCCTCCCAGCATCAGAGTCTTCTCCAGTGAGTCAACTCTTCGTATGAGGTGGCCAAAGTACTGGAGTTTCAGCTTTAGCATCATTCCTTCCAAAGCAATCCCAGGGCTGATCTCCTTCAGATTGGACTGGTTGGATCTCCTTGCAGTCCAAGGGACTCTTGAGAGTCTTCTCCAACACCACAGTTAAAAAGTATCAATTCCTTGGGACTCAGCTTTCTTCACAGTCCAACTCTCACATCCATACATGACCACTGGAAAAACCATAGTCTTGACTAGACAGACCTTTGTTGGCAAAGTAATGTCTCTGCTTTTTAATATACTATCTAGGTTGGTCGTAACTTTTCTTCCAAGGAGTAAGCGTCTTTTAATTTCATGGCTGCAGTCACCATCTGCAGTGATTTTGGAGCCCCGAAAAATAAAGTCTGACACTGTTTCCACTGTTTCCCCATCTATTTCCCATGAAGTGATGGGACCAGATGCCATGATCTTCGTTTTCTGAACGTTGAGCTTCAAGCCAACTTTTTCACTCTCCTCTTTCACTTTCATCAAGAGGCTCTTTAGCTCCTCTTCACATTCTGCCATAAGGATGGTGTCATCTGCATATTTGAGTTTATTGATATTTCTCCTGGCAATCTTGATTCCAGCTTGTGCTTCTTCCAGCCCAGTGTTTCTCATGATGTACTCTGCATCTAAGTTAAACAAGCAGGGTGACAATATATAGCCTTGACGTACTCCTTTTCCTATTTGGAACTAGTCTGTTGTTCCATGTCCAGTTCTAACTGTTCCTTCCTGACCTGCATACAAATTTCTCAAGTCTCTTTTAATCTATAGGTTCCTCCTCCAATCATTTCCTTTACACCCAATCTGTTAAGGAACCCAGATCACTTAACCTGTACACTCTCTTACACTCTAAACATTACTGACTGTACACCCATGGTTCAACAAGTTTTTGTCTTCTTCATTTCCTTTATATTGGCTGCTGGATCCAGAGACATGATTAGATTCAAGCTTTCTTTGGGAAGACTTAGTGCTATGGTCTGAAGATTTGTGTCCCGCCCCCCTCAATTCATATGTTGAAATTCTACGCCCCTAAAATGATGATATTAACAGGTGGAGCTTTAGGAAGGTGATTAGCTCAAGGGAGGAAACCTTCATGAGTGGAATTAGAACTTCTAAAAGAGATCCCACAGAGCTCCCTAGTCCCTTCCACCACGTGAAAGCACAACAGTAAGTCTGTGACCCAGAAAATGGCCCTCACCCACCACACTGACAGCCTCTAGAACTGTGTGCACTAAATTTCTGCCATTTATAAGCCACCCGGTCTGTGATATTTTGTTACAGTACCCTAGTGGACTAAGACAACATGTGATGACATTTTCTTTCACAGGAAGGCATATACTATTCATGGGGTTCTCAAGGCAAGAATACTGAAGTGGTTGGCCATTCCCTTCTCCAGTGGACTACATTTTGTCAGAACTCTCCACCTTGACCCGTCTTAAGTGGCTCTACACAGCATGGCTCATAGTTTCATTGAGTTAGACAAGGCTGTGGTCCATATGATCAGATTGGTTAGTTTTCTGTGACTGTGGTTTTCAGTCTGTCTGCCCTCTGATGGAGAAGGATAAGAGGCTTATGGAAGCTTCCTGAGGGGAGAGACTGACTGAGGGGGAAACTGGGTCTTGTTCTGGTGGGCTGGGCCATGATCAGTAAATCTTTAATCCTATTTTCTGTTGATGGGTGGAGCTGTGTTCCTTCCCTGCAGTTTACCTGGGGCCAAACTCTGGTGGAGGTAATGAAGCCTACAGTGACCTCCTTCAAAAGATCCCAAGCACTGACTGCTACACTCAGTGCCCCCAACCCTGCAGCAGGCTACCACCAACCCACGCCTCCACTAGAGACTCCTGGACACTCACAGGCAAGTCGGGGTCAGACTCTTGTGGGCTCACTGCTCCTTTCTCCTGGGTCCTAGTGCACAATGTTCTGTTTGTGCCCTCCAAGAGTCTTTTTCCTAGTCCTGTGTAAGTTCTGGCAGCTCTGTGGTTAATGACACTCTGCTCCAAGAGGGCTTATGCCATACCCAAGTCTGCTACACCCAGAGCCCCTGTCCCTGTGGCAGTCCAGTGCTGACCTGTACCTCCACAGGAGACACTCACACACAGTTCTGTCTCGGTCTCTGTGGGGGTCCTGGGTCCTGGTGCGCACAAGGTTTGTTTGAGCCCTCTAAGCGTCTCTGGTGGGAATGGGGTTTGATTCTAAACGTGAATTCGCCCCTCCTACCATCTTGCTGGGGTCTGTCTAGTCAAAGTTATGGTTTTTCCAGTAGTCATGTATGGATGTGACAGTTAGACTATAAAGAAAGCTGAGCACCAAAGAATTAATGCTTTTGCTCTGTGGTGTTGGAGAATACTCTTGAGAGTCCCTTGGACTGCAAGGAGATCCAACCAGTTCATCTTAAAGGAGATCAGTCCTGAGTGTTCATTGGAAGAACTGATGTTGAAGCTGAAACTCCAGTACTTTGGCCACCTGATGCAAAGAGCTGACTCATTGGAAAGGACCCTGATGCTGGGGAAAATTGAAGGCAGGAGAAGGGGATGACAGAGGATGAGATGGTTGGATGGCATCCCTGACTCAATGGACATGAGTTTGGGTAAACTCTGGGAGTTGGTGATGGACAGGGAGGCTTGGCATGCTGCAGTCCATGGGCTTGCAAAGAATCGGACATCGCTGAATGACTCAACTGAACTGAACTGGGAGGCACATGTCTTGTTAGCTCTCTTTGTGTGACGTCAGCAATGTGTTGATACTCAGTGACTATACCCATTTATTTGTTGAGGGCTGAAAAATGGTGATACTCTGAATCTGTTATTTTTTTAAATTATTTAAAATGCTTTTATAAAAAGATGGTTCTCCTCATTTACCTTTTAAGTAACAGAGTGGTACTGTTCATATAGAAAAAAAAAAGATAAATAGTTGTTTTTGTCAATTTTCATGACAGGGAGTTACTTTCCAATCAACCTCTAAAGGAGACAACTTTAATAGAAATGAAAAATTATAATTTTATTGTAAATTTGTGATTGTCTTAAAATTGTAATTGTCCTATTTTTTTCTTTAGTTTGGCTCCTAGGCCTTTGGGTATGACCTTGGTAAATCTTAACAACTTCCTCAGTATCTGGTATAACAAGGTGTTTGACTTTTATCCAGTATATTTACTGCCTACTGTGCGTTGAGTTGGGCTTCCCGGGTGGTGCTAGTGGTAAAGAATCTACCTGCCAATTCAGGAGATATAAGAGATGCTGGTTCTATTCCTGGGTCAAGAAGATCCCCTGAAGGAGGACATGGCAACCCACTCCAGTATTTTTGCCTGGAGAATCCCATGGGCAGAGGAGCCTGGCAGGCTACAGTCTATAGGGTTGCAAAGAGTTGGACACAAATGAAGCGACTTAGCATGCACACATGCAATAGGTTGAATTGTAAACCACCACTGCCCCACACCCCAAATTTATATGTTGAAGTCCTAACCACACATACCCCACGCCCAGTACCTCAGAATGTGACTCTATTTGGATGTAGGGGCTTTACAGGGGTGATTAAGTTAAAGCGAGTTCATTCGAGTTAGACCCTAATCTACTATGACTAGTGTCCTTATGAAAAATGGGGGAAATTTGGACACAGAGATACATGCAAAGAGATGATAATGTGAAGAAATAAGGGAAAGATGGCCATCCACAACCCAAGAAGAGAGGCCTGGAATAGATCCTTCCCTTTAGATCCTCAGAAGGAACCAGTCTTGCCAATACCTTGATTTTGGATTTCTAGCCTCCAGAACTGTGAGACAATAAATTTTTGTCATTGAAGTCACTCAGTTGTGGTATTTTGTTGCAGCAGTCCTAGAAACTAATATACTACCCAAGACCTAAATGCAACCATTTCCCTAAGAATCTTGGGCTTCTTTTAGGAGAAATGATATTTTCAAGACCACAGTCTGGTTGCTAGAAATACTCATGACTACAGGGTTTGTCTAGAAAAGGAAATGGCAAGACAACCAGTATTCTTGCCTGGGAAATCCCACGGACAGAGGAACCTGGCAGGCTACAGTCCATGGGGTCACAAAAGACTCAGACATGACTTAGCAGCTAAACAAACAACAGGATTTGTCACTGTTTCATGACCTCTTCAAGAGATGAAGACATGAAAACTTACAAAGAAAATTAAAAAAAAAAAACACTTTTCTATTATAAGACAATACACAGCTATGGAAAAACATACATTTTAAACATAATATATTTCTAAGTTAATACTGATATTTTAAACTCAAATTCAGGACAAAAGGCTTTTTATGTAACCCCTCCTATATTTAGTCTTGCACACTGGAAATCCTGGTACTCAAGGGCAAAGGGTAAAACAGAATTTGAATATTCCATAACTGCTGTTTATGTTACCCTGTATTATATACATCACAGGCTCAGAAAAATACAGATAGAATTCCTGAGAACACACAAAAATTTTACCATATTCCTCTCCCATTCTTCTCCCAGTTTTAATAGGTGTACTGTATCTATACTATCAGAGAGCCATTACATACCCTACTCTTCCTTTTAATCCTTATATAATCTTAGTCCTACACGTAATTATTTATTTAATTATTTATGTAATTATTTATGTAATGCTCATGAGCAGGCCTAATAGAAGTGTCTCTTTAGTCATTTTGATTGTCTAAAGTTTGTTGTCTAATAGACTCCTCAGAGGGGAGATGAGAGTTGATATTCCCAGAGTGCTTGCATGTTGATAAACTCTTATCTGTGCTTTTTATACTTGGCGGTAAGCTTTGCAGCTTATCCTGAATCACATTTCTTTTCTTTGAGTGCCTTAGATCTCCCTGGTGGCTCAGACGGTAAGGCATCTGCCTACAGTGAGGGAGACCCGGGTTCAGTCCCTGGGTTGGGAAGATCTCCTGGAGAAGGAAATGGCAAGCCTCTCCAGTACTCTTGCCTGGAGAATCCCGTGGACGGAGGAGCCTGGTAAGCTAAAGTGCATGGGGTCACAAAGAGTTGGACAGGACTGAGGGACTTCAATTTCACTTTCACTTTCAAATATACTACTCCACTTCTGTCTGGCATAAAGTATTGACAAGTTTGATGATAATCTCATCAAAGATGAGTTTGATGATAATATCTTGTGTTTGTCATATAAATCACACATTCCTTTTGCCTAGATACCTGAAAGGTTTTTTTTTTCTTTTTTTCTATAAAAGTCCAATAATTTTACAAAAATATGTCTTGGGGTTGTCCTGGTGAATATTCTCAGGTACACTGTGTAATCTTTCAACATGTAATCTAAGTTATTTTTTCTTTTTTATTTCAGCAAAGTTTTGTTGAATTATGTTTTTTTAGTATTTGATTTGTTCTTTCACTTTGATTTCTTTTTTGAGGATTTCCTACTATCTATGTGTTGGATCTTCTTTGCCTTTAATTTGTCACTCTGTCTTAAATTGTTTCTAAATCTTTTAACTTCTTTTTCATTGTAAAAATCTTGCTCTTTTTATCTTTTATTTCTCTTAAAATATTATTTATATGTTCTCATGTATTCTTTTTAGTTAAGACTTCATTTCTAAAATGATTTTCCTTTTATTTTTATTATAAGTTTAAGATAAAATGTGATTTTTTTAATGTCAGTATCTTGTAGATTATTTTTCTTAATGCTTTTTAGATTATTGTGAAATTAAAGATTATGGTCTTGGGACTTCTTTGGTGGTCTAATGGTTAAGAATTTGCCTTGCAGTGCAGAACACACGAGTTTGATCCCTGATCAGTCAGTTCAGCCGCTCAGTTGTGTCTGACTCTTTGTAACCCCATGGACTGCAGCATGCCAGGCTTGCCTGTCTATCACCAACTCCCGGAGCTTGCTCAAACTCATGTCCATGAAGTCAGTAATGCCATCCAGCCGTCTCATCCTCTATTGTCCCCTTCTCCTCCTGCCTTCAATCTTTCCCAGCATCAAGGTCTTTTCCAATGAGTCAGGAAAACTAATCAGGGAACTGATATCTCACACGCATTAGGGCAACTAAGCACAAGTGCTACAACTACCGAGCCTGCAAGCCACAACTAGAGAGTCCATGTGCCACAACAAAAAGACCCCACATAATGCAATGACGATACCATGTGGCACAAATAAAACCAGAGGCAGCCAAATAAATAAAGAAGGACTGAAGCCTGAATGCTGTAGGGTCCATGAGCCACAACTAACGAGCCCCTATGCCGCAACTACTGAAGCCTGAGTACCTAAAGCCAGCAAACTGCAACTACAGAGCCTGCATGCTGCAACTACTGAAGCCCATGTGCCTAGAATCTGTGCTCTACAACAACAGAAGTCACCACAATGAGAAGCCTGTGCACCACAACTGGAGAGTGGCCCCCACTTCCTGCATCTAGAGAAAGCTCACAGGCAGCATCAAAGAGTCAGAGCAGCCAAAAATAAATAAATCGAAAAAAATAAATATAGCAGTGTCATGTCAAAAAAAAGGTTATGGTCTTGATGCATTCTGTGAACACATGTTTGCGGTGTGCTTTCATCATTTGAAGTGATGTCATTCTGCTTCATAGCCCTCCACGCTCGTTTTTTAGTATGTGTGTGTTAATCACTCAGTCGTGTCCAACTCTTCACAACTCCACGGACTGTAGCCATCAGGCTCTTCTGTCCATAGGATTTTCCAGGCAAGAATGCTGGAGAGGGTTGCCATTGCCTCCTCCAGGAGATCTTCCCAACCTGGGGATCAGAGAAGCACCATTTTTGTTGTTGTGGTTGTTTTAGTATTGTAACTGATTTATTGTCCATTTTTACATAAAAAGAGATTTCCGAATTTTAAGAAAGAGGAATGGTTCAGGGTAGCTTTGCTAACTTCACAGAGCTCCCTCTTTTGTTTCCATGAAGTGTTAAAAAATTAACTTCTTGCTTTCTGAGATTTCCTGGCTGTGGATCTTCTCTCTCTTTTGTCTATATTGTCTTTATCCTGACCAATTTTGGTTCCACTCTCAGAAGTCTTGGTCAGGTTCTATTATGGAAGGGAGCCTTAGCTGGTAGCTTCATGAGTTTATTGTTCTAGTCCCTTCTACCATCCCTGTAGGCCTCTCATATTCATCTGCTAAGGGAAATATCTCCCAATTTCAGCTGCTATTCTCAAAATAAATTTTTGCCTTTCCAGTAAATATCTATTCACAGTTTTCAGGTTTATCCGAGGTCCTACTGCTTTCCTCTGCTTTCTCCCACACAAAAGGAAGGTCTTGTGAATTTTGGTGACTTGTTTTCTTTTTTAAAAATTTATTTATTTTTGGGGTTGCACTGGGTCTGAGTTACTGGGCATGGGGTTTCTCTAGTTGCGGTGAGCAAGGACTATTCTTCATTGTGGTGCACAGGCTTCTCATTGTGGTGGCTTCTCTCTGGAGCCTACCTAGCGCAGGCTCTGGGCACACAGGCTTCAGTAGTCGTGGTGCACGGGCTTAGCTGCTCTGTGGCATGTGGAATCTTCCTGGACCAGGAATTGAACCTTCGTCCCCTTGTCTACTGGCAGGCAGACTCTTATCCACTGTACCACCAGGGAAGTCTGAGTTTTATGGGGATACCTTATCACCTAATATTATGGCAAATACTACTTAATGACTCTAGTATTATATGGGGATTTGAAAAGATTAAAAAACTATGTCACTGCTGCCATCATCTTAGAATCCTCTCAATCCTAAAATGTATACTTAAAATACAACAACATTGTCCAGCACACAGTCCATAAGAAGATGGCTTCCTGACCCAGCAGATCACATCAGAGATCTTAGAGCTGCACAGAGCCTCAAGGAGTCATCTGTCCAGTACTCTGTGGTCAGGTAAGGAAAGCATCATCCTAAATTTAGAATAGGTAGCAGTAGCACTCTGAAATTAAGCAGAAAGTAGGACTACAATTTTAATTGTAGTTTTAAATTGTGATGCTTTCTTATAGTATGCATATAAAAATCTAAATATATACCACAAAATACTAGTCATTCAAATTAAAATATATATCAATGTATTAAATACAAACAATTGAACAGTACAAACAGAAGGTTTATGTTACATTTGGGTATGGATGAGTGATAAAATATTTGTATTAGTTACAGTCATGAATTGGAAATATTAATTAAAATAGCTATTTTTTAAACCAAATCTGAAAATCAGCTAAGAGTAACACCCAATTCAATCAATTCATGAATAGCTTTTTGAGTGAGCCAGAATATTTTAATGCAAATTCTTGTGAATTAACTTGGAAATAAAATCTCTGGTAACGGTAAAATATTGAACTCACTGATGATAGACGGATCTTTTTTAAAAAGAAAGACAGCTCTTCATAATAACAAAAAGGAAAGACTATAATACAAGATGAAAATAACCTAAAAGCAAACAGAACATGTCATTAATAGAGTCCTTCATTATCTAGCATAGCCTGAAATGGAGAAAACAGCAAGTGTAATTCTGTTATCTTACCAAACGCAGTACATACACACTGTAAAATCCATCTTTTCATTTTCTGGTTGAAAAGATCATTGTAGAAGAGGAATGCCAGGGAGTGGAGGTCATGCTGATTTATTGGCAATTAAACCTGCAGGATTTCTGCACTCTCTTCAAAACAAAGTATCTGAGGCTATTCAGTCAGGATGATTGCATAGCGGGCTATCTACTAAAACCCAGGAGTCTTTCCGTTAGTGCACAACAAATACAATTGACTTGGCTGCATTTAGAAGATGACTGCTATTTTTCTGTGCAGATTCATGCTCTATCTTTCTCAAATCACCTAGGCCCAAAGAACTACCTTGTTCATCAGTTTAATAAGTAGACTCTTACCAAGTGGTCTATAATTCTTGGTACAAATATAAATACGCACTCATTTAAAGCAAGGAAATGTATTACTGGATGCATATAATCTGCCTGTGGTGCCTCAGCCCATCTAGCGAAATATTTGAGATGATATTTTGGGAGTTTAATGCTTATTATGGACTGAATATTTATACCATCACCAGCACCCAAATTCATGTTGAAATGCTAACCCCTCGTGTGATAAGATTAGGCAGTGGGGCCTTTGGGAGATAATTAGGTCATGAGGGTGGAGCTTTCATGAATGAGATTGGTGCCCTTGTAAATGAGACCCCAAAGAGCTCCCTTGCCCCTTCTGCTGTATGAAGATACAATAAGTCAACAGTCTGCAGCCTGGAAGAGGGCTCTCACCAGAACCTGACATGCTGGCAGGCTGATTTTGGAGTTGCTGCTGCTGCTGCTGCTAAGTCGCTTCAGTCATGTCCCATTCTGTGCAACCCCATAGATGGCAGCCCACCAGGCCCTGCACCCCCATCCCTGGGATTCTCCAGGCAAGAACACTGGAGTGGGTTGCCATTTCCTTCTCCAAGGCATGAAAGTGAAAAGTGAAAGTGAAGTTGCTCAGTTGTGTCCTACTCTTCACGACCCCATGGATTGCAGACCACCAGCCTCCTCCGTCCATGGGGTTTTCCAGGCAAGAGTACTGGAGTGGGGTGTCATCAATTTTGGAGTTACGGCCTCCAAAACTGTGATAAATAAATTTTTGTTGTTTATAAGCCACCCAATCTTTGATACATTGTTACAGCAGCCCAAACTGAGACAATGCTAGTGCAAACTTTGATTAGATTTTATCCATTCCATGTCTGGATACAACCCATTACCTAGGCTAGTTGTTTCAACCATGGATACTATTTATATTTAGACATTTCCTCTTGTCCTACAAATGGTGATAGGCAGGCTTAGGTGCAAGGAATGAGTCTCAGCAACACAGGTAGATGGGAAAGAGAAGGAAGGTAGGAATAGTTGGTTAAGACTGGGGAAAAGTGATTGGGTTTATATTTTTGCCTTTGCCCAGCCTCATTATACCTGAGTTGTTTTCACATAGAAACAAGAATTATGACCATTGTACATTGTACCATATAGGATTATCTGCTTCAGGCAATAGCCTGCTTGCATGATCCTACTTCCTCTTCCTCCACTGGGAGAAGGCAATGGCACCCCACTCCAGTACTCTTGCCTGGAAAATCCCATGGGTGGAGGAGCCTGGTAGGCTGCAGTCCATGGGATCGCAAAGAGTCGGACACGACTGAGCCAACTTCACTTTCACTTTTCCCTTTCATGCATTGGAGAAGGAAATGGCAAACCACTCCTGTGTTCTTGCCTGGAGAATCCCAGGGACAGGGGAGCCTGGTGGGCTGCTGTCTATGGGGTTGCACAGAGTCAGACACGACTGAAGCGATTTAGCAGCAGCAGCTTCCTCCACTGGCCTGTATTGGTAAAGTCTCAATTATTCATCCACCTATTTCATTCATTCATTCACTCTGTAAATATTTATTGATACTTTAATATACTCCAGTTACTATTCTAGGCTCTTGCAAAATAGCATGGCTCTGTAATGCACTCTGCTTTTAAAATTTGTTTTCATTTATAAAACTTGAAAATGATATATTTATTTTGGAAAATATAGAGAATAAAGAAGAAAATTTAATCTGCTTTATAATCCTCAACAAATACTATTAAGCATTTCACTGCATGTCTTCCCCCCCCACCCCACCCCCTCACTGTGTGTCTTCTTGATCTTCTTTCTACCTCTTCTAGTACTTTTAAGTTGAAACATTACAGGCAAACAAAATGATGTTGTTGTTGTTTAGTCACTAAATTGTGTATGACTCTTTGCAACTCCATGGACTGTAGCCAACCAGGCTCCTCTATCCACAGGATTTCCCAGGCAAGAATACTGGAGTGGGTTGCCATTTCCTTTTCCAGGGGAATCTTCCTGACCCATGAATCAAACCCGAGTCTCCTGCATTGGCAGGCAGATTCTTTACCTCTGAGCCACCAGGGAAATAGAGATTGACACAATAAGCCCCCATGGATCCATTACACATTTAAAAAATAAATTATTACACAGACTGTTGAAGGCCCTGTCCCACTTGTTTGTGCTCAGCTTTGTCTCTGTCAGGGTCAGTGTCACTGTCATTACTGTGAGTGTTATTTTTTTATCACATTGACATGTAGTACTGCAGTATATTTTTACTTTATATATGTTATATATAACACTGTTCTGCATGTTTTTAAAACTTTATAAGAATATCATTCTGAATATACTCTGCAATTTGCTTTTATCCCTTATCATTGTTTTTGAGTTTTATTCATGTTTATGTTTATAGCTCCACTTCACTGATTTTAACTGTTGTTAAGTAGATATTCCAGTGGATGAATATGCTGCAATTCATCTACTCATTTTCCTATAAACTGATGTGTAAGTTCACTGTAATATTTTGTTATTGAGCCTGTGGTCTAGAACCTGGAAACTGCAACAACTAAGTCCATGCACTGCAACTATTGAAGCCAGGTTACTCTAGGGCCTGTACTCTGCAACAAGGGAAGCCACCACAGTGAGAAGCACATGAACCACAGCTAGAGAGTAGCCCACCCAGAAATGAAGAACCAGCACAGCCAAATAAAGAAATAATTGTTAAAAAGTAACATTTTTTCCTCCCCTAGAGAGGTCAGATCATATTCTTGGAGTGACTTCCAAGGAACAGCTATCCTCCCCCAACTTTGGTAATATCTAGTTAAAATGGAGATTTAAAAAAAAAAAAAAAAAAGGATCCAGATCTGCACACTCATTGCTCTAGTAATTTCATTCCCCTGTATATATCTTAGAGAAATGCCCTTATTTTTCTTATAATCCTCCTCTTAGTAAATTCTCAGCAACAACAACAAGTACAGGCTAATCTTCTTGAAGCCACTATAAGTGATAAAGTATTCTTTGAAAACTATAGTTACATATAGGTCAGAATATAAAGCATATATAAAGGGCTTCCCTGATAGCTCAGTTGGTAAAGAATTCACCTATAATGCAGGAGATCTCAGTTCGATTCCTGGATCTGGAAGATCTGTTGGAGAAGGGATAGGCTACCCACTCCAATATTCTGGCCTGGAGAATTCCATGGGTTGCAAAGATTGGGACACAACTGAGTGACTTTCATTTTTTTATACAGCATATATATTCTACATGCTTTTTAATATATATTATACGTATACTTTTATACATTTATTATACATGCTTTTTTACATTTATTATAATTTTTACATATATTATGCATGCTTTGTAAATATATATTATACATACACTGTCACATTCACAGTTCATCTTTGATCAACTTAGAAGAAATCTATACTGAGAGTCTTTAGCCTGATCAGTTATCCAAGCAAATTTATTCTAAGTCCTGATTCCCTGAGAAGTATTCACTCTCTTTCTGCTATCTATTTCTAGCTATCTTCTAGTCTCTTTTCCCATGTCCTGAGCAATATGCCCTTGTGCCATATGCCCCTGGGCCAAGTCTACCCCCAAAACTTGTGTTTCCCCCCAAAATGCATCAAATTTTCAGATTTATTTTCTTGTCAGAATTTGCTGAAAATTCCTTAATTTTGACAGCAGCATGGTGTTGTAAAAAGAAAACAGGTTTGAAATGGATAGAACGTCAAAGTGTGTTTGAATCTCTACTCTATCACTTTATCATGTTCAGCAAGTTATTAAACCTTCACTATTTTTCAGTTGAGGAAGTTGGTACCTCTCTCACAGTTGCTGAGAGAATGAAATAGGTCAACATAGCTTAAATGTATTTACCATAGTGTCCTGCATATAGTATGTGCTTTGGTAACTCTTAGTATTATTCTGCTTTCATTCTCCTTCCTCCCTTTTGTTTCATCTCAGAATTCTATCACTACTAATTAATTTAGACTCCTAATTGACTGCTATTTTAAGTCCCTTGTCCACCATAAAGAAGTTGATTAGGCACTTTGTTCCAGGACAGAAAAATCTGATACAAACTTGTTACCAAGGTAAATACTGAGTCAGCCAAAAAGATTGTTTGAATTTTCTGCACAGTCTTACAGAAAAACCCAAATGAAGTTTTTGGCCAACCTTATATATAGTGAGGCACTGAAAGGGACACTTTTTCAATAGGCAAGATAATCTTACCTGCTGGGCTAAGGGATCTACTGAGTATTTGATTGTCTCCTAAAAGGAATGAAATGTTTTTCCCCATATATAAAAATATCCAATAAATACATATGTGTCCAATAAATACACCTGTATATACCTATGTGCTGTTCTTAGTCACTCATTCATGTCCAACTCTGCAACCCCATGGACTGTAGCCTGCCAGCCTCCTCTATCCATGGGGATTCTCCAGACAAGAATACTGGAGTGGTTTGCCAGGCTCTTCTCCAGGGGATCTTCCCAACCCAGGAATTGAACTGGGGTCTCCTGCAATGCTGCTGCTGCTGCTGCTAAGTCGCTTCAGTCGTGATCGACTGTGTGACCCCCTAGATGGCAGCCCACCAGGCTCCCCGTCCCTGGGATTCTTTAGGCAAGAACACTGCAATGAGTTGCCATTTCCTTCTCCAATGCATGAAAGTGAAAAGTGAAAGTGAAGTCACTCAGTCATGTCCGATTCTTTGAGACTGCATGGACTGCAGCCTACCAGGCTCCTCCGTCCATGGGATTTTCCAGGCAAGAGTACTGGAGTGGAGTGCCATTGCCTTCTCCCTCCTGCACTGCAGGCTGATTCTTTACCAGCTGAGCTACCAGGGAACCCCATATATATCTATACCTATATCTATATCTCCTTATACTGGATATCTGATACATATACTGTCTTAATCCACTCAGGCTGCTATAACAGAGCACCATTGACTAGGGAGGATAAACAACAGAAATTTACTGTCATGATTCTAAGGCTGGAAACTCCAAAATCTAGGTGCTCACAGATTCAGTGTCTGGTGATAGTCTACTTGCTGTTTCATAGACCACCATTCTATTATTGTGTCTTCACATGGCCAAAGAAAGTAGGTAGCCCTAAGGAGGTCTCTTTTATAAAAGCACTAATCCCATTAATAAGAGCTTCACCCTCAGGCTTCAGCAATACATGAACAGTGAACTTCCAGACGTTCAAGCTGGTTTTAGAAAAGGCAGAGGAACCAGAGATCAAATTGCCAATGTCTGTTGGATCATCAAAAAAGCAAGAGAGTTCCAGAAAAACATCTATTTCTGCTTTATTGACTATGCCAAAGCCTTTGACTGTGTGGATCACAATAAACTGTGGACAATTCTGAAAGAGATGGGAATACCAGACCACCTGACCTGCCTCTTGAGAAACCTATATGCAGGTCAGGAAGCAACAGTTAAAACTGGGCATGGAACAACAGACTGGTTCCAAATAGGGAAAGGAGTACGTCAAGGCAGCATATTGTCACCCTGCTTATTTAACTTCTATGCAGAGTACATCATGAGAAACGCTGGGCTGGAAGAAGCATGAGCTGGAATCAAGATTACCGGGAGAAATATCAATAACCTCAGATATGCAGATGACACCAGTCTTATGGCAGAAAGTGAAGAAGAACTAAAGAGCCTCTTGATGAAAGTGAAAGAGGAGAGTGAAAAAGTTGGCTTAAAGCTCAACATTCAGAAAACTACGATCATGGCATCCAGTCCCATCACTTCATGGCAAATAGATGGGGAAACAGTGGAAACAGTGACAGACTTTATTTTGGGGGCCTCCAAAATCACTGCAGATGGTGACTGCAGCCATGAAATTAAAAGACGCTTACTCCTTGGAAGGAAGGTTATGACCAACCTAGACAGCATATTAAAGAGCAGAGAAATTAGTTTGCCAACAAATGTCTGTGTACTGAAGCTATGGATTTTCCAGTGGTCATGTATGGATTTGAGAGTTGGACTATAAAGCAAGCTGAGTGCCAAAGAATTGATGCTTTTGAACTGTGGTGTTGGAGAAGACTCTTGAGAGTCCCTTGGAGTGCAAGCAGATCCAACCAGTCCATCCTAAAGGAGATCAGTCCTGGGTTTTCATTGGAAGGACTGATGTTGAAGCTGAAACTCCAATACTTTGGCCACCTCATGCGAAGAGCTGACTCATTTGAAAAGACCCTGGTGCTGGGAAAGATTGAGGGCAGGAGGAGAAGTGGGCAACAGAGGATGAGATGGTTGGATGGCATCACTGACTCAACGGACATGAATTTGGGTGAACTCCGGGAGCTGGTGATGGACAGGGAGGCCTAGCGTGCTATGGTTCATGAGGTCGCAAAGAGTCGGACATGACTGAGCGACTGAACTGAACTGAACACCCTCATGACCTAATTACCTCCCTGAGTCCCCACTTCCAGAATATTATCATATTAGGGGATTAGGTTTCTGTGTATGAATTTTCAGGGGACACAAACATTTGGTCTTTGGCACATACAGAAAACAACGGCATCAATACACGAAAGATAGTCTGCCTCTCTCAAAAGTGAACGTGCTTTTTACTACAAGCCCTCTAAAATATTCTTAGACTACTTTAGAATAATGTTATTACTTAGAATATTTAATTACTTTTTAAAAATAATAAAAATCTCAATACCAATAAGATTGACTCAACACAGTCCAGTTAATTTCTTTCTTATGTGAATCTACATCAAAGTAAATTCTTTGAAGGGTAAGCAGCTAGAGGATAGCTAGTTCATTCTGAATTAGAGACCTGAAAAATCTTTCACTTATCAAATAAAAGAGCTATCCTAAATCACCGCAGGACTAGCTAACTTGAGACTAAGAAAAGAATCATTCATTAGGAAGTGTGAGCAATGTCTTAGGGTTGATTTTGTTTAAATGCCAGGCGAATTGATCATGAGCCACTAGAGCCGTGCAAATAGCACCTAAGAGGCTAAACCAACGTGGAATTGTTTCAGAGCAATTAACTCACTTCTTGCATTAACACCATCTTATTTCCCTAGTGTAAATAGTCAATTTGTTTTAAAAATCAACCAAACCATAGTATTCTGCCAACAAAGATTACAAGAGTGAAAAAACAACCCCCTAGTCAAATACAAATTGTAGTCATATCAGTATGCTAATAAGCTAAATGATAAACTGTGGGTCAATTTTCCTCTTCCTCAGCCTAAACAGCACTTGAAAAATCCTTATTTTCTAAGTGTCTGGGAAACCTAGGAGCAGCAACAATTAAAGTTTATTACATAAATATCCCAGGTATCCCAGGGGCATTAGTGGTAAAGAACATACCTGCCAACAAAGGAGACGTCAGAGATGCGGGTTTGATCCCTGGGTTGGGAAGATACTCTTGAGAAGGAAGTAGCAACCCACTCTAGTATTCTTGCCTGGAGAATCCCATAGACAGAGGAGCCCAGCAGGGTCCAAAGAGTCAGACACGACTGAAATGACTTAGCACGCATGCACGTGAATATTATCTGTTCAACAATATGAAAAATTAATAGATGGGACTGAATTAAAATGAGACATAATTCTTTCTAGTGATTAGTTATTGAGAAGCATGGCTTAAAAGAAGCATATTTTACTATTCTAAATTTGGAGTGAAATCTTTTAGAAAGTTTTTATTTAACAATTAAAATTAAAAGATCTGTTTTGTCTGCTTTGAAAGGAGTCATGTTATCATGAGAAAGAGTGTCTAGATATGTGCATTTCTCTTTCTTGACTACTTTTCAAAGACTTTCTGGACTGAATCTATTCCCATCACCAGAGAGATTTCAGCCTCTCACAAAGAAGTTATGTGCTTTTATAGAATTTTTCTATAAAGACTAATCTTTTATACATTTGTATTCATTCTGTATGGTCCTTAAAATTCAAAGCAAGTCTGATTATACTTCGCAGCATCTAATTCAGCTCCTTGTCTGCAGACCAAGCTCAGGAAAGTAGGGTGAAGACCCAAGAGGGCCAAAAGGTGTGGTGATAAGAACCTGAAAATGAGGTCACATGGATGCCTGCTTTTCTGTGTACCCATTTCCATCTACCCTTTCTGCAATTTCTGCAAGCTGAGCAAATTATAGAATTTCACTGAGCCTCAACTTTGACAGTTCTAAGAAGGAGATGACAAAGCTTTAGGTCCAAGGCAGTGATCTCAATCTTGGCTGTACAATGGAAATCACCTGGAGAACTTTAAAAATATGAATGATGAGGGCATAGAAGTTTTAAAAGTTCCTTGGTGTTTGTAATGTACAGCTCAGGTCAAGAACCAGTGTTCCATGTGTGAAAAGAATTAAATAATACAAAAATAGTACCTGGCAAGTAGTAGATAAAAAATCATTTGTCTTCTTTTTTCTACAGTTGCTTTTTCTGTTTTTCTATTTGTGTTAGTAGCTGTATTCTATCCTGGCTGGAAGCTAAGAGACAGAAGGAGAATTTCATTCAAAAATTTGTGTTTTTAAAAAACTTTTTAGTTTGAAATAATTTTAAACTTACAAAAGAATTGTAAGAACAGTATGAAGAATTTTTATATGTCCTTCAGATTCACCGTTGTTAACAATTAATTATATTTGCTCTATCACTCTTCCACATTTTGCTTATACATGCATTTTTCCCACCTAAACAAGTTAAGAGATTCAGTTCAGTTCAGTCGCTCAGTCATGTCCGACTCTTTGAGACTCCATGGACTGCAGCATGCCAGGGCTCTCTGCCCATCACCAGCTCCTGGAGTTTACTTAAACTCATGCCCATTGAGTCAGTGATGCCATCCAACCATCTCATCCTCTGTTGCCCCCTTCTCCTCTCGCCTTCAATCTTTCCCAGCATCAGGGTCTTTTCAAATGAGTCAGCTCTTAGCATCAGGTGGCCAAAGTAGTGGAGTTTCAGCCTCAGCATCAGTCTTTCCAATGAATATTCAGGACTGATTTCCTTTAGGATGGGCTGGTTGGATCTGCTTGCAGTCCAAGGGACTCTCAAGAGTCTTCTCCAACACCACAGTTCAAAAGCATCAATTATTTGGTGCTCGGCTTCCCTTATAGTCCAACTCTCACATCCATACATGACTACTGGAAAAACCATAGCGGCCACACATGGAACACTGGTTCTTGACCTGAGCTGTACATTACAACCGCCTAGGAACTTTTAAAACTTCTATGCCCTGGTAACAACCTGGAGATGGGACCTCATCACCCATAGTTGCAGAAAAAATGTGACTCTACCCCTAGAAAGCAAATATTTCTTAAGAACAAGGGCATTTTTCTACATAATCACAGGATACTTATTTGGAAAGTTTAATATTGATGTAATAATATTATCTAATCTATAGTCCATATGTAATTTCTCCAGATTTCCTGATGAAGTCCTCATGACGTCTCTTCCATGCCCTCCCCACCATATTCAGTAGCCAGTTCAGGATCATGCATTACAGTTGGTTGTCATGACTTTTTGGTTTCTTTTAATCTGACATAATACCTCTGCCTTTCATGAAAGGCAGAATAAAGACAATTTTTTGAAAAGTGCAGTTGTTTTGTATCCCATGCTGTCTTTTTTAATATTTACTGATTTTTAATAATTATAGAGTTCTGTAGCCATTACTACAATCCATTTTTATAAATATGTCCATCACCCCTAAAAAATTCCCTTTTCTCCATCCACTCCCTTAACCTTAAGTAACCCCTAATCTACTTTCTGTTTCTATAATTTTGCCTTTTCAGAATGCCTAATAATAGAAACATACCGAATGTGGTCTTTTAAGCCTGACTTCTTCTATTTAGCCTAATGTTTTTGAGGTTCATACATTTGTAGCAAAGCCCTGAAGTTTGTTCTTTTTTATAGATGAATAGTACCACTGATGGATATACCACATTGATTGCAGCTTCTAAGATGATGTTCAATGATTCCTGCCTCCTGGCAGTCATGCCCCTGTGTCATTCCTTCCTACTGAGTGTAGGCTAGATCTAGTGACTCACTCTTAATGAACAGAATGTAGTGGGCTGTCATCCTGAGATTAGGTTAAACTCTTAATAGTTTAGTTGGTAAAGAATCTACCTGCAATGCAGAAGACCCCAGTTCAATTCCTGGGATGGGAAGATCCCCTGGAGAAGGGAAAGGCTACCCACTCCAGTATTGTGGCCTGGAGAATTCCATGGACTGTATAGTCCATGGGCTCACAAAGAGTCAGACATGACTGAGCAACTTTCACTTTCACTGATTAGGTTAAAATTAAAAATAAAAAGACTATGGTTTCCATCTTGGAGGCTCTCATTTTCTCACTGCCAATTTGTGAGCAGCCCTGTAGGGAGATCCACATGGCAAGGAACAGATGTTTCTGGCCAATAGCCAATGAGAGCCTTAGGCCTGCTAACACCATGTGAGTGATAATGGAAGCAGATACCCTCCACTCTTCAGTCCAGGCTTCAGATGAGGCTGTAGCCCTGGCCAGCACCTTGACTGCAGCCTTAGGAGAGAATAAAGTAGAGTTACCCAACTAAGCAAGGTACATATTCCTGACCCTTTGATCTCTCACAGGAATGGTAAGAAAATAAACATTTGTTGTTTTCAGCCACTACATGTTGGGGTGATTTGGTGTCATAGTGATAACAAAGAAACCACATTTTGTTTATCCATTCACCAGTTGATGGACATTTGGCTGTTCCTGGGTTTTGGCTCTTATGAATAACACTGCTGTGAACGTTCACATACACATGTCTCAAAGGACTTTTCTTATGGCACCAAGTTCACCCAGCTTTTACTATTCCTACAGTTTCAAATACAACTTTGGTTTTTTAACCATTTCCTTGCTTAAAACAGTTTCTTATCCTGTCAAATAAAATTGTGCAATTTACCACCTACATCCTTCAGTTATATTTTAAATCAGAACACAGTATGTTGGAGAATAAATTGCTGCTGCTGTTGTTAAGTCGCTTCAGTCATGTCCGTCTCTGTGTGACCCCCTAGACGGCAGCCCACCAGGCCCCCCCCGTCCCTGGGATCCTCCAGACAAGAACATTGGAGTGGGTTGCCATTTCCTTCTCCAATGCATGAAAGTGAAAAGTGAAAGTCATGTCTGACTCTAAGCGACCCCATGGACTGTAGCCTACCAGGCTCCTCCTATGGGATTTTCCAGGCAAGAGTACTGGAGTGGGTTATCATTGCCTTCTCCAGGAGAATAAATTGACTTGATTAAAAAAAAAATTAGGGTAAATCTGTACAGAGTACTGTCTCTTGATAGAGTATTTAATGTTTCAGGAATTAAAATATAATTTAGGGAAGCAGTGACTATTTGTTTACTTTAATTTTAGCATACCCTAGAAATAGGGTAAAGGGTAGTTTTGTGCCCTGGGAGAATTAGGAGCATATTTTCTTTTGTCACTTCCCTGCTCTCCAAAAATCTATTATACCTGCACAGTGGTACCTGTACTCCTTTATTTCTTAGCTAAGGATACAGTTACCTCGACAATGTGTTCAGTATTTCCTTTGCCTAGCCAAGACATGGACCATTTTCTAATAGTCAGCATCTAACAAACCCTCACAATGTGCTGGCACAGTTTTAAACCCTTCACATGCATTCCACTTCATTTAATCTTTACAATGATCTTAATCATCACAACTCCAGGAGGTAAGTACTCATAACGGGATAACACTTTTGCACAGTTTTAGGGGATGCCATTGACACTGTAGTCTGTAACAATGGGATCCCAGGGTGAAGGACTTCCCTGGTGGCTCAGATGGTAAAGCGTCTGCCTACAATGCGGGAGACCCAGGTTCAATCCCTGGGTCGGGAAGATCTCCTGGAGAAGGAAATGGCAACCCACTCCAGTATTCTTGCCTGGAAAATTCCATGGACAGAGAAGCCTGGTAGTCTACAGTCCGTGGGGTCGCAAAGAGTCGGACACGACTGAGCAAATTCATTTCACTTCAGGCTGCCTAAAGATATTATCTCTTAGACTATCTACTTTACAGATGAAGAGGCACAGAAAAGTTAAGATTCTTGTCCAAGTTCACCCACTTTGTAAGTGGCAGAGCCAGAGTTTGGATCTAGGTTATCTGGCTTCATCCAAGATATGATCTCATAATTATTATACTCTTCTGAGGAATCTCAATTTTTTGTTTTAAAAAAAAGTTATGTTAGTTATGGTCATCTTAGATAATTATTCCTCAGGCATTGTTTCTCAAGGAGTGGTGAAGTTTGAGAACTACTGTTTTTAGGGAATAACTTCGCTGTTTTTTGGTTTTTTTTTTTAAGGAAAAATGTTAAAAATGTTTTCCCATTTGTTTTAGAGCAAGTTTATTTCAAATAGCCTACTCAAGTTAGTTCAAGTATTTATCATTCTCATGATCTGCTATTTAAGAAATATTGATCTTATGGAATTCAAGGAGAAATCGAGGGGTAGAAGCAGTGTGGTCACTCTTTCTAGCTCCCCTGTGAAAAATGATGCAACTAACCAGTCTCTAGGTTTCTGTGCCTTCACTCTCAAATGTTCAAAAAGGAGAATTTGATCAGTTTAGCTGCAAGATAAGGTGCATCTCCTTGGGCCAACCAAGTGTCTGCCCATTACTTACTTGCCGAAGTCTGGGGGAGAGGTGGGATCACATAGCACAAACAGGCCAGCAAGGGCTCTGTTGTGATGGAGGCAAGAGTCAGAGTCCTTTAGAACAGAGGATGGGTAGAATCAATGATCTGCGTCTCTAACACACAATTTATGTCTAAAATTATGCGGTAAAAAGAAAAGAATGCATTTCATTCCATCATGTTCATTATTCAACAAGTGGCATTTGATATTCTTAATTGGCTTAGAAAAGGAAGAAGATATGGGCCTGGCTAGAGAACATAACACCCATGGCAGGGGAGCAATGGGTGAGATTCAATGAATTTCTCCATTAATTGACAACACAGACACCCAAGAAACATCCAGTAATAATTAAATAAAATAATGAAAGGGGAAAATTATTTTGTATGCCCAATCAACTGAATTAAGGTTAGCATTTTTTTCTTTTAGAGATCTTAAGTTTTTTTTAACAGAATGTAAAATGCAGTGTTTATTAATGAGAAAATAAAGCCAGTGGTAGTTCAGACTTGTTTAAAATGACATCATTGGTTGAATTACACATTGTATCTCGCTATTTCCTGAACAGTGTATGTAACCTTTGAATAAATGCTGACTGGAACTGTTGTGGCTGCCCTTTTTCTACCTCTGCCACAACTGACTGGATCAGAGGTAGGCATCTGACTAAGGAGAAAAAAGCCATTTCGGCCAGTAAGATTTTCTATCTCATGCAAAGTGTTATTTTTACAATTCAACTCCTTTAAAAATTACATATTATTTAATACCACCTGTACAGATGGTAAAATCTGTAAAGAATAACAAGAGAATGATTATCTCAAAAGAGCTGTATAGGACTTCCCTGGTGGTCCAGTGGCTAAGACTCCATACTCACAATGCAGGGGCCCTGGGTTCCAGCCCTGGTCAGGGGACTAGATCTCACATGCCGCAACTAAGAGTTCACATGCCACAACTAAAGATCCCACATGCTGCAACTAAGACCTGGGGCAGCCAAATAAATAAATATATTTATGCAAGGGTGGGAAAGAGAGGTGTTCAGAGAGGTGCAGATAAGGAGCTTCTAAGATATGGTAGTTTTCTACTTCTTAGTCTGGGTGGTGGTTGCTTTATAGTTATTTTGAATATATACTCATACATGTTATTTTGTGCCTTCTTGTTCTATATGACACAATTTCTCAAATAGAAAAAACAAATTTTTACTTGAGTAAATTCAGTATGTTTCTATTTATTCATGCAAATATGTTTCAAGACCCATAGTTACTAAAGACAGTTTCATAGTAGTAGTATTCATTCAAATAGTGTGTGTGTGTGTGTGTGTGTGTGCACGCATTTAAAACATGCTATTCAAACTTCACTGGATTCCAGGGTTGGAAGAAACCTGAGAAATTTTCTAGTTACTTGAAGGTCTTTATTTAACAAGGATAAAATTCAGAACCAGAAAAGTAAAATAACTCACCCATTTTCTTCTTCTATCTCAGAATCCTGGGTTCTTTTGACTAAACTATACTACTTCCCTAACAAAAGAAGAGACAGAAAATGTGCATATCAAAGATTCAATTATTTTTGAGGATTATTTTATTCTTAGAAGACTTGGTTGCCTCAGAACTGAAAATAAATTCTCGTATGTAATATAATATCTATACAGAAACAGTATTTTATATCATGATTGCCGGATATCAAGAACATCCAGAAAAGAAATTACTACAATTTAAAAAGAAATTCTGCTGACAACTATTAAATTTCCTTCCCTGCTTATTAATTTTAAATCATACAATAAAATGAATTTAATGATAGAGCAATTCTTACGGGTATGGGAAAAATTGCTTCCTCTTTACTAAACATATCAAAGGTAATTGAAGATTGTAAAAATTGGCTTATTTTCACTAATGGAAGACACATCACTATGTCTGATGTTATAACCTGTTACTTAGAAAAGAAAATTGCAAAATGCATACAGACAGGACCGGCCACATTATTTGCAGAGCCCAGTAAAAAGTGAAAATACAGTGCCTTGTTCAAAAAGTAGAAAAAGTGCCAACTCACTATAATATTAAAGATACCAAAATATAAAACATTTTTCATTTTTCTTCTCTTTCACCTCATCATGGTGTTTTTTTATTAGCCACTTAATGTCCTGCTTCCTTGCACAGGGATACTTTCAAGGCACCATTCAAAGGCATCTTGGGGCACCATTCCACTAATGTGTGTACTCACCATCCATCAACTGCTAAGTTCACTTCTCACAGGTGTAGGAGTTAGGAGCTGAGTCCTGGGCAGGGGCAGAAGTCAACCTCCCTTCCCATGGCCTGCCACCCAAACCCATGGCAGATGGGCAATCCCCAAAGGATTGCAACCTCCACTCCAGGAGGCTTTTGGTACCCAGATGGGGGAGTAAGAGTTTGTCCCTGCTAAGACATCCATCAAATGCACTGCTGCCAGCTCAGGGCAGAGATGGGCCACTGTCATGCCTGCCCCAAGATGCTGCAGGTATGTGCCGGACTGACCTCCACCCTCTACCCGACGGGGACCCATGTTCCTGCTGGAAAGTGCTGCTAGAATGCAACCTTCTACATTCCCCCATGACCCAGGTGCCACTCTAGACACCTGTCTTTTTTATTTTTTTATCTTCCTAGTCATGGCTTAATAATTGGCCTTATATTATATAAGTCTAATCAACAATTTAAAAAATAGGGCTCCAAACCATTGAGAACTTACTTAAATGAGATACAAATTTTCACTAGAAATAAAAGACAATGGGAGATAAGGATATCCATGATCATAAAAGGGTAGGCCAAGAATTATATTAGGCAAAAATGTGATGAAATTGAGTAGAATATGACCTAGCCTGTCACACAAAGGAACAGCACCTTAACCATGCCCTCTCCTCACTGCCAGGGTATACACTGTGGTACCAATGTTTGTTTAAACCTGTTGGCAGTTTGCTTTGCCTCCAAACAACCAAACATTTCTGAAATGCCTGTTCCATCAAAACTACATATACTTTCCTTTTACTTTTTCTTTCAAGGCTTTGTTCCCTTTTAATTGAAGAAGCTAACTAACCTCAAGTGTGTAAGTGTAAAATGGGATAGACCCTACCAATATCTCCCTTCCTAGTCAACATTTAGACATTAAAACAGATATTTTGAAGAGACAGTCTTCTAACCCAAAAGGAGGGCTCTAATTATATCAATTTTTGTCATTTTTATGGTCTGTTTCCCAACACATCTCTCAGTTACTTGAACAGGTCTTTATTAGTTCGGCTAATCATACTCCTTAAAACTTTCCTTATGTAACCCTGTCCTGAAAGCCTCCATTTTGGCCCCATGTCAGCCTTAATGTAGGAATCAGAATATATTCAAGTCCCTTCCAAGGAAAACCCACCCTTAAAATACTTAAAAGCAATGTAGATTATTCTGAAGATTTTGTAAAGGAGCCAAGGGAGGGTTTTATAACCCATGGCGTAGAGCACACAATTTTATTAATGTCCCCACTCCAATTTGTCTTCTTTCTCTTGTCCCATAGGGGAAGGGCTAACAGAGAGTCAACATTTTCCCACAGAGGGGCCAGCCTCCAGATCTTCTTTTAAGTACCACTACTCCTATTATCAGTTATCATCCTATTATCCATTCTTTATAGCTGTAGTCTCAACCCAGATTACTGGTCAGAGGATGAGTGTCTCTCAGCCAATACATTAGACCAGGCGGTCCTAAAAATAATGGATCTTTAGACACATAAGTTCTGTTTTGTGCATAGATAGGGTATGGCTGAAGACTAGAGAGAAAATAGAAATGGCATAGATATATATTGAACAACCTGAGGAACATGGATTCTTAGGTGAAGAAATAAGCACATCAGCTTAAAATAGAGTTGTATTTGAAACATTTGGGTTTGTTTATTTGTTTGCTTTCGAATCATAGCATGAAGAAGAAATTGAAACAAAGAGAAATGAAAAGAAAATGGAAAACCCCCAACTTGTGCAGTTATTAGATTTGTTAAACTATTGTCAGTTTAATTTAGTCTTTTCAAAATAAGGCAGTGCAACAAACACACACAAAACTGGTAACTACAAAACTAATTAATTTTACAAATATTTGTTGAGTGTGTATATATGTCAAACAGTGTTCTAGATGCTTAGAACACATCGATGAACAAAACAGAGGCTGCTGGCTCTCTGGAGCTTACATTCGTGTGTGTGTGTGTGTGTGGTGGAGGGGGTGCAGATTTAAGCAAGATATAAGAAATCGGCTAGCTAGTGTGTTGCAAAATAAAGTACAATTCAACCAGGGAAAGGGGATTGGGATTTCTGGGATATAGTGGGGGTAATTTTTGTATAAAATTAGAAGGTCAAGGCAAGTCTCAGTGAGAAAGTAAAATTCAAGCAAAGACTTAAAAGGGGTTAGAGAGTTACCTAAATAGATATCTGGGAGAAGAACATCCCAGGCAAAGAGTAAAGGTCATAGGGCAGGGTGTGCCTGGCATTATCAAGAAAAAGCAGGGAGGGCAATGGTGGTGGTAGTGATGGGGTGAGATTATGAAAGACTTGGTGGAGTATTAGGACTTCAGCATGCTTCTAAGTGAAATGGGGAGGCCATTGGATAGTTTTGAGCTGAGGAGTAACATGAACTGCCAGTTTTTGAGAGGATTAATCTGACTGCTGCGGTAGGAAAATACTGCACAGGGACATGAGTAGGTGTAGAGGGTTGGGAGGCTAAGTCATTTGGTGAGGGGTGATTGTGGTTTTGACCAAGGTGGTGGCAGTAGAGGTGGGGAGAAGGGGTCAGAGTCCAGACAGATTTTGAAGTTATGAAAGAAATTGAGGCACCAAGGATGACTCAAAATTTGGGGGTTTCACAACCTGAAAGACAGAGTGAGGCAATGGACCATAGTTACTAAAAATGCCTGACTCTAAATGCAACACTGCTATGGATCTAAAAGTTGCATATACTATAATTTGGAATCTCTTTCATACTCTCTGCCTTCTTTACACATATGCTTCATTTATCAAGAACTATTTCCACAACTGCGGCATTTAATTTTGAAGAAACTCTATTTACTGCAGATAAATTTGCTTTACTCTTCTAGCAGTGGAAAATGGTTTTATCTGCCTTCACACATGCAATCATTTTAGGCAATTTCTAAAGCTGAAGTAGGTTGACTTTTCAGTTGTTTATTTAAAAATAATATCAGATATGAAGAGGTTTAGAAAATGTTGAACTCTTTTTCTTGGGCTAGGAAGTAGCAGATCCAGATTCAAACCTGAGCCTGTCTAAATCTAGGGCTTTAAAAACTACACACACTGTCTCTCTACTTCATTGCTACATAAAAAAGAAAATGGCATTTTAGCACTTTCTTATTTCTGAGAATGACTGAAGCTTCAGAACTATCTCTGTCTTTCTTCATTTCAGATGCTCCAACAAAATAGACTGGATGACTTACAAACATCATTTATTTCTTACAGTTCAGGAGTCTGGAAATTCCCACAGTTCAGTGTCTGGTTAGAATCTGATTCCTGGTTCATAGATTACCATCTTCTTGCTGTAATCTGACATGGCAGAAGGGGCAAGGGAACTCTGAGAGGTTTTTTAGTGTTGGTTGCTCAGTCATATCTGACTCTTTGCAACCCCATGGACTGTACCCCACCAGGCTCCTCTGTCCATGGAATTCTCCAGGCAAGAATACTGGCATGGGTAGCCATTTCCTCCTCCAGGGGATCTTCACAATCCAGGGATCAAATCCAGGTCTCTTGCATTGCAGGTAGATTCTTTACCATCTGAGGCACCAGGGAAGCCCAGAGAGGTCTTTTATAAGGGCACTAATTCCATTCCTTAGGATTCTACTCTCATGACCTAGTCACCTTCCAAAGTTCTCACTCCTAAAACTATTACTTTAGGCATTAGGAGTCAAATAGATTAATTTGAGGAGACACAGATATCAGCCCATCGGTAGGTAGGTAGGTGAAGTCGCTCAGTTGTGTCCGAATCTTTATGACCCCACGGACTGTAGCCTACCAGGCTCTTCCATCCGTGGGATTTTCCAGGCAAGAGTACTGGAGTGGGTTGCCATTTCCTTCTCCAGAGGATCTTCCCGACCCAGGGATCGAACCCAGGTCTCCCGCATTGTAGGCAGACGCTTTACCGTCTGAGCCACCTTGTTAGCAATCAGTGTAGTTTTAAGTGTGGCCATATTTTAATGAAGTTTCATTGATGATATTCTGAGCCTGAGTCTCCCCATCTTTAATCTGAGAGAAGGAATCTAGGTCAGTGATTTTAAAGTCTTTAAAAATTCCAACTCTCTTAAGGCAGGACATATTCCATCACTAGCAGGGATTCATTGTAGCAGATGTTCTCAGTGAGGTGGAAGTGGAAGAGGGCCTGGTTAACAGAGCTTGGCCCTGAAGATTCTGATATTACTTCCATTCATTATGTTAGATCAGTGGGTTTTCAAATTGTGTTCTGGGGGTACACTGGATGGAAATGCCTGGGCTTTTTTGGTCCTTCTCTACATGTCAGTATTCACCCATCTTCAACCAGAGAAGGTATACTTTGATCATTTGATAGAGTTGGGCTCCATGTAAGATTTCACTCAACTCTCCCCACCCCCCCCTCAAAACTACAACTCCTCTTCTTTGAATGGTCTAAAAACTACTGTTCTAATTCAATGCTTCTCATGCTTCAACATGTAGATGAATCATCTGGGCAATATTTTAAAAATGCAGAATCTTAATCAGTGGGTCTGGGGTGGGACATAAGATTCTCCTCCATTTCTAATAAACTCCCTGGTAATGCCAATGATACTGAGTGAGCTCAGATCACACTTTGAGTTGCAAGGACTAGAATTAGCTCTAAGATGGTTTAACCTCTAATATTAAATAATTTTTCTATTCAACCCAAAAGACTGCTTAGGAAAGATTTCCCCCACAATGATCTTAAGCTTCCCCAATGGTGAATTTTGATTTTCTAGATTTCATCTTCCCCTCCCCTGAAAATTTCAGTCCATCTGCCTCTGTCTTTACATTTATCAGTCTCATTCTCTCCGTGCCTCTTCTCTCTCATTTTGAAGGTAAATATATAACCTTGTGGACACGCATTTAAAAATCTTTATATGTACACACTGTGCCTCAGCCAGTTCATCTCAGGAAGAGCTAACTATGGAGGGTCTGGGAAATTTGCCACAAGCCAGTTATTTATAGGTAGTTACTGTGACATGCTCTTCTAAATTTAGCATCTTAATGAACTTCTCCAGATTAAGGAGTAACTGTCTTGCACTCTCCCATCCTTTGTGTAAAAAATTTAGCACATACTTAGACTGATTATTTTCTTTCCTGTGCTAGAACATTTAAACAGTCCTTTTCTCAAATTTTTCCTAGACTGCTTTTTCTCCACATTATCCTTTTTCTACATGTGGGGTGGGGGGGGGGTGATTATCCCCTCTCAGAAGAACTTTGTTACCAGAGCTGACCGTCCCCACCTACCCTGTGCCACTCAAAGCCCCTATACAGCCCTGTATCTCCACATCCAACTGTTTGATGCAGAGGTTAGAAAAGTTTTTCTTGAAAGGTTTAGATAGTATCTGCTTTGGGATTTGTGGTCCATAGATTCTCTGTTGCAACTACCCAACACTGTCCTTGTAAATGCCAAAGCAGTCACAGACAACATGTAAATAAATGTGTTTGACTGTGTTCTAAAAGCAGAAGACAGGGGCTTCCCTCGTGGTGTAGTGGTTAAGAATCCACCTTGCAATGCAGCGGACAGGGATCTGATCCCTTGTCCGGGAAGATCCTATATTTCTTGGAGCAGCTTAAGCCAGTGCACCACAACTACTGAGCCCAAGTTCTAGAGCCTCAGAGCTGCAATTCCTGAGCCCATGCACCACAACTAGTGAAGCTTGCATGCCTTAGAGCCTGTGCTGTACAACAAGAGAAGCCACTGCAATGAGAAGCCCTCGCACCACAACTCGAGAGTAGCCCCTGCTCGTCATAACTAGGGAAAGCCCAGGCACAGTGATAAGACCCTGCACAGCCTGAATAAATATATTAATTAAATATATATATATTTTTAAAAGCCCAAGACAGGACAGATTCTTCCCATCCCAACCCTGCTACAGACTGTAGCTTACTGACCCCTGATCTACATGCTTGTTGAAGTAGTACCAGTCAGATTACAGTCCCTGGGAATTTGGAGTTGCAACCCTGCGGCTGAGTTAAGTAATAACTGGGTTGTTAAGTAGTAAAGTTGGGCAAACTGGGAAGGGGCCGGTGTTGGAGAACTGGGATCACTATTTGAGACAGTCATAGGACACATGCAAGCAGAAAACAAGCAGAGAAGCCAATCTGTGGAGGGAAGCAGACAAGTGAAGAGACACCAAGATGAGGGAGAGCAGTGGGGAAGGGGAGTTCTTGCAAAGTTGGCTGTGCTTCCCACAGTTGTGTCTCATATAATCCCTGCCTATTTTTGTATCCATTCCTTTCCTTTAACCAGCTGGCACGAATTTCTGCTTCTTGCAACTAGATGACCCCTAACTCCATCTTTTATACTCTAGACATTCCAAATGACTGGTAGTTCTCTGACTTGCACAGTCATCTCTCATACAACCAGGCTTTGCCACTGCCTACCCCACATTGTCACTTCTACTCTATATTCTTTTCTTTTGTCATTTTGCTTAGGCGTCATCTGCGGCCGAGTTAGGACTTGGTTCCCATTACTCCTTATGTGCAGCTCTATCACTGCACTTATAGTACCAAATTATATTTTCTGATTTGCTTGTATGTAATTTTAACTATAGCTTTCAGCTCTGTGCTAAGCATAGTGCCTGTCATACAGTAGGAACTTTATATGTATATGACAAGCAGGAACTTTATAAGTCAACTTTATATATTGACTTAATGAATGAGATAAAGGTACACACTGGTAAACAGATATGTAAAATATAGATCCGTTCCAACCAGCCTGAAGGCTTAGGATCCTTGGATGTCCATTCCAGCTTCAGGAGCCCAAACAGAAATAATGTAAGTGATGAATTTGTTCATATGCAAAGGATTATAGAAATGGCCTCAATACGTTCTTACACTCAGTTTTGCTAAAAGTGTTGTTCAAATCTATACTCTTACTGAAATTTTTGTCTGCCTATTTTATCAGTAACTGAATGTTACCCTCTTCCACCAAAATTGTAAATTTTTATTCTTCCTTGTTATTCTGTAATTTGTGCTTTATGTGCCATGAGGTTACATTACTAGAACAACATAAACTTAGAATTAAAAAAAAAATCTTCCTGGCCAATTAAATCATTATCATTATGAAACTCTCCCGTTATCTCTAGTACTATATATTTTTTTCACTCTACTTAATCTAGTCTAGCTTTCTTTTGGTAGTATTTCAGTTTAGTGTTTTTTCCATCGCTTTTCTTTTGCATTTTTAGAGTCTAGATATATCCCTCTAAACAGCACATAGTTGGATTTTGAATTTTTGTTGAGCCTGACAGTCTGTGCTAGCTGGTTACAAAGACCAGTGGCCCCAGATTCATCATACCTCCTAATATTTATGTCCTTAACTATTTCTCTCCCCTTGACTCTGGTATAGACCTGAAATTTACTTTATCCTGTAGAATGTGGCAGAAGTGCCAGTGTGCCAGTTCCAAGCCTAATCCTTCTGGAAGCCCTGAGTTTGTATATAAGAAGTTTGCCTCTCTCCCAGGAGAGACTATTTGGAGAAGCACATGGAAAGGAAGTCATGAAACTATTTATACAAAAATCAAAGAATCAAATCAACAGTGAGAACTGGTGTCCTATACATACGATCTAAGTTAAGCTGGTCCATCCTAACTGAGGTACCAGACATGAGAGTGAAGCTATCTGGGCTGTTTTAGCCCCAGTAGAAATCACCCACAGATGAAAGGAGCCATTCCCTTTGTGTTCTATCCATGTTCCCGACCCATAGAATCATGAAATAGAATAAAATGGTGGTAGTTTAAAGTTACTAAATTTGGGGGTAGTTTGTCACACAGCTATAGGTAACCAAAAAAAAACCTGTTTCATTAAATTATGAGCTCTTTTCACTTAATGTAATCAGTGAGATATTTGAGTTTAAATACACCATCTTATTAAGTACTTTCTATTTGTCTTACCTATTATATAATACCATGTTTCTCCTTTCCCACACTTAGATTGATGACCTTTTGTTACTCCATTCTTTCTCTCCTTTTAGGTTAGAAATCGTATGATGTGATGATTAATTTTATGTGTTATTTTGGCTGTACTATACTGTCCAGATAGTTGATCAAAGATTATTCTAGATGCTTCTGTGCAGGTGTTTCTTGGATAAGATCAACATTCAAATTAATGCACTTTGAGTAAAGCAGATTACCCTCTATAACAAGGGTGAGCTTCATCCATTTAGCTGAAGGCCTTAATAAAACAAAGGCTGATCTCTGAACAAGAAGGAATTCTGCCAGCACACTGCTTTTGGACTCAAACGGCAACTCATCCTTGGCTGCCAGCCTGCCAGAATAGCCAGATTTTGGACTTCCGAACCCCTCCATAATCACTTGAGCCAGTTCCTTAAAATAAATATCTCTCTTTTTCTCTCTCTCTGCTCCCTATCACCCACATTCTGTTAGTTCTTTCTCTCTGGAGAAATTTGACTGATACATATAGTATATATTATTCTCTTTATTCTCTTAATGATTATTCTAGTGATAACAAAATGTATTCTTAACTTCAGTTCAGTTCAGTTCAGTCACTCAGTCATGTCCGACTCCTTGTAATCCCATGAATCGCAGCACGCCAGGCCTCCCTGTCCATCACCAACTCCCAGAGTTTACCCAAACTCATGTCCATTGAGTCAGTGATACCATCCAGCCATCTCATCCTCTGTCGTCCCCTTCTCCTCCTGCCCCCAATCCCTCCCAGTATCAGAGTCTTTTCCAATGAGTCAACTCTTCCCATGAGGTGGCCAAAGTACTGGAGTTTCAGCTTTAGCATCATTCCTTCCAAAGAAATCCCAGGGCAGATCTCCTTTAGAATGGACTAGCTGGATCTCCTTGCAGTCCAAGGGACTCTCAAGAGTCTTCTCCAACACCACAGTTAAAAAGTATCAATTCCTTGGGACTCAGCTTTCTTCACAGTCCAACTCTCACATCCATACATGACCACTGGAAAAGCCATAGCCTTGACTAGACAGATCCTAGTCAGCAAAGTAATGTCTCTGCTTTGTAATATGCTATCTAGGTTGGTCATAACTTTTCTTCTAAGGAGTAAGTGTCTTTTAATTTCATGGCTGCAGTCACGATCTACAGTGATTTTGGAGCCCCCCAAAATAAAGTCTGACACTGCTTCCACTGTTTACCCTGAAGTGATGGGACCAGATGCCATGATCTTCATTTTCTGAATGTTGAGCTTTAAGCCAACTGTTTCACTCTCCTCTTTCATTTTCATCAAGAGGCTCTTTAGCTCCTCTTCACTTTCTGCCATAAGGGTGGTGTCATCTGCATATCTGAGGTTATTGATATTTCTCCCGGCAATCTTGATTCCAGCTTGTGCTTCTTCCAGTACAGTGTTTCTCATGATGTACTCTGCATATAAGTTAAATAAGCAGGGTGACAATATATAGCCTTGACGTACTCATTTTCCTATTTGGAACCAGTCTGTTGTTCCATGTCCAGTTCTAACTGTTCCTTCCTGACCTGCATATAGGTTTCTCAAGAGGCAGGTCAGGTGGTCTGGTATTCCCATCTCTTTCAGAATTTTCCACAGTTTATTGTGATCCACACAGTTAAAGGCTTTGGCATAGTCAGTAAAGCAGAAATAGATGTTTTTCTGGAACTCTCTTGCTTTTTCCATGATCCAGTGGATGCTGGCAATTTGATCTCTGGTTCCTCTGCCTTTTCTAAAACCAGCTTGAACATCTGGAAGTTCACAGTTCACGTATTACTGAAGCCTGGCTTGGAGAATTTTGAGTATTACTTTACTAGTGTATGAGATGAGTGCAATTGTGCGGTAGTTTGAGCATTCTTTGGCATTGGCTTTCTTTGGGATTGGAATGAAAACTGACCTTTTCCAGTCCTGTGGCCACTGCTGAGTTTCCCAAATTTGCTGGCATATTGAGTGTAGCACTTTCACAGCATCATCTTTCAGGATTTGAAAGAGCTCCACTGGTATTCCATCACCTCCACTGGCTTTGTTCGTAGTGATGCTTCCTAAGGCCTCCTTGACTTCACAGTCCAGGATGTCTGGCTCTAGGTGAGTGATCACACCATTGTGATTATCTTGGTCGTGAAGATCTTTTTTGCACAGTTCTTCTGTGTATTCTTGCCACCTCTTCTTAATATCTTCTACTTCTATTAGGTCCATACCATTTCTGTCCTTTATTGAGCCCATCTTTGCGTGAAATGTTCCCTTGGCATCTCTAATTTTCTTGAAGAGATCTCTAGTCTTTCCCATTCTGTTGTTTTCCTCTAATTCTTTGCATTGATAGCTGAGGAAGGCTTTCTTACCTCTCTTTGCTATTCTTTGGAACTCTGCATTCAGATGCTTATATCTTTCCTTTTCTCCTTTACTTTTTGCTTCTCTTCTTTTCGCAACTATTTGTAAGGCCTCCCCAGACAGCCACTTTGCTTTTTTGCATTTCTTTTCTATGGGGATAATCTTGATCCCTGTCTCCTGTACAATGTCATGAACCTCATTCCATAGTTCATCAGGCACTCTGTCTATCAAATCGAGTCCCTTAAATCTATTCTCACTTCCACTGTATAATCATACGGGATTTGACTTAGGTCATACCTGAATGGTCTAGTGGTTTTCCCTACTTTCTTCAATTTAAGTCTGAATTTGGTAATAAGGAGTTCATGATCTGAGCCACAGTCAGCTCCTGGTCTTGTTTTTGTTGACTGTATAGAGCTTCTCCATCTTTGGCTGCAAAGAATACAATCAATCTAATTTCGGTGTTGACCATCTGGTGATGTCCATGTGTAGAGTCTTCTCTTATGTTGTTGGAAGAGGGCGTTAGCTATGACCAGTGTGTTCTCTTGGCAAAATTCTACTAGCCTTTGCCCTGCTTCATTCCATATTCCAAGGCTTAATTTGCCTGTTACTCCAGGTGTTTCTTGACTTCCTACTTTTGCATTCCAGTCTCCTGTAATGAAAAGGACATCTTTTTGGGTGTTAGTTCTAAAAGGTCTTTAGATCTTCATAGAACCGTTCAACTCCAGCTTCTTCAGCATTACTGGTTGGGGCATAGACTTGGATTACTGTGATATTGAATGATGTGCTTTGGAAATGAACAGAGATCATTCTGTCGTTTTTGAGATTGCATCCAAATACTGCATTTTGGACTCTTTTGTTGACCATGATGGCTACTCCATTTCTTCTAAGGGATTCCTGCCCACAGTAGTAGATATAATGGTCATCTGAGTTAAATTCACCCTTTCCAGTCCATTTTAATTCACAGATTCCTAGAATGTCGATGTTCACTCTTGCCATCTCCCGTTTGACCACTTCCAATTTGCCTTGATTCATGGACCTGACATTCCAGGTTCCTATGCAATATTGCTCTTTACAGCATCGGACCTTGCTTCTGTCACGTCACATCCACAACTGGGTATTGTTTTTGCTTTGGTTCCATCCCTTCATTCTTTCTGGAGATATTTCTCTACTGATCTCCAGTAGCATTTTGGGGACCTACTGACCTGGGGAGTTTCTCTTTCAGTATCCTATCATTTTGCCTTTTCATGCTGTTCATGGGGTTCTCAAGGCAAGAATCCTGAAGTAGTTTTCCATTCCCTTCTCCAGTGGACCACATTCTGTGAGTCCTTTCCACCATGACCCGCCCGTCTTGGGTGGCCCCACAGGGCATGGCTTAGTTTCATTGAGTTAGACAAAGCTGTGGTCTTAGTGTAATTAGATCGACTAGTTTTCTGTGATTATGGTTTCAGTGTGTCTGCCCTCTGATGCCCTCTTGCAACACCTACTGTCTTACTCGGGTTTCTCTTACCTTGGGCGTGGGGTATCTCTTCACGGCTGCTCCAGCAAAGCACAGCTGCTGCTCCTTACCTTGGACGAGGGGTTTCTCCTCAGGGCCGCCCCTCCTGACCTTGAACATGGAGTAGCTCCTCTAGGCCTTCCTGCACCCACGCAGCCACCGCACCTTGGACGTGTGGTTGCTCCTCTCCTTAAGTTAGTCTATTATTAATTTTACCTTTTTCAATTCCCCTAGACAATGCACAGATTTTAGAACACTTGATTCCATTTCCCTCTCCTGACTTTATGTCGTTTACCCATGTTCTACTCTTTTGTGAGCCCATGGACTACAGCTTGCCAGGCTTTTCTGTCCATAGGATTTCCCAGGCAAGAATACTGGAATGGGTTTCCATTTCCCTCTCCAGGGGATCTTCCTGACCCAGGAACTGAACCCACATCTCCCGCATTGACAGGTGAATTCTTTGCCATGACCCACCTGGGAAATTCATTTACCATTTCTGTGTTCTTTTACATATGAAGACATTACTACTATCGACATAAATAGTATCAATATTCAGATAGATTTACCCACATATTTACTATTTTGGTTGATGTTTATTTCCTCATGTATCTCTTAACAACTGGGATCACTTCCTTCTGCCTGAAGAATGCCATTGTCAACCTGCTGGAGACAGATACTCTATAGAGACAAATATTCTATTTTGAAAAGTTCTTAATTTCACCTTCGTTCTTAGAATATTTGCTTTTAATCCTTGGAAGTTATCATTCTATCGTTTTCTGGATTAAGATATTTCTATTAAAGAGTTAGTTATAAGTCTAATTTGTTTCTTTAAAGGTTAATTCTTATTTTCTCTAGCTGCAGTTAAGATTTTTTTTGTCTTTTTGATTATGTATCAATTAAAGACATTTTTTATCCTGCTAGGGATTCATTCATTGAAATATTATTTTGCTCAATATTGTCTTTTCTTTCCTTCTAGAATTCCATTTCCATGCATATTAAACTTCATTACAATATCTTCTATGGTTTTCCTCTGTGTTCTATATTTTCCTCTTATTTTTCTTTGTACTTCATAATGAATATTTTTTTCTGACTTATCTTCTAGTTCACTAATTTTATATCTCTGCTAATATGCTAACGAGTTAGTAAATTTGAGGATTCTAAAATTTTCATCTGCTTTTTTTTTTATGCCATGCTATCAGGCAAAGGAAAAAAGGAAAGATATACCCATTTGAATGCAGAGTTCCAAAGAATAGCAAGAAGAGATAAGAAAGCCTTCCTCAACTACTCATGGGCCTCTTCACTAGAATCCATCTTGGCTTAGAGATGTGTGTGTGCACACAGGGAGGACCTTGATATATACCAAATACAGACTCAGAACCAGGCAAAACAAGAAAATTGGTCAAAGGAAACCTGTTAGATATGTCCCGTAAGTGAAGTGAAGTCACTCAGTCGTGTCCGACTCTTTGTGACCCCATGGACTATAGCCTACCAGGCTCCTCTCTCCATGGGATTTTCCAGGCAATAGTACTAGAGTGGATTGCCATTTCCTCCTCCAGGGGATCTTCCTGACCCAGGGATCGAACCCGGGTCTCCCGCATTGTAGACAGATGCTTAACCGTCTGAGCCACCATTGAAGTGAGTCAAACCACCAGAAGAGTGCAACTCTCTCTGAGCCCATCCATGTGTCTATCCAAACATACTGTATTCTCTTTTCTCCTAATAAATTCTTTACTTGCTTCACTACTTTCTGTCTCTATCTGGAAATTCATTTCTACACAGCTTGTCATTGTAAAGTGGTCCCTGGTGGTCTAGTGGCTAAGATTCAGCATTTTCCCTGACACTGTCTGACCTCAAACTCCGGCTGGCAACTGAAAGCCTGCTTCAAGCTGCTGCAGGCTGAGGCCATCCGAGATCACTGTCACTTTTAAATCACTTTTAAACCTAAACATGAGGACATTTTAAACAATATACTTTAAAAATTTGTCTTCAGTAAAGTTTATTAATGACTATGTTCCTGTAAAATATTTTGGAGAAAGAAGAATACAAGCTTTGTGTGCTGTGTGCTCATTTGCTCAGTTGTATCCAACTCTTTGCAAACCCATGGACTGTAGCCCACCAGCCTCCTCTGTTCATGGAATTTTCCAGGCAAGAATACTGGAATGGCTTTCCATTTTCTTCTCCAGGGGATCTTCCCGACTGTAGGATCAAGCCTGTGTCTCCTGTTACCACTGCACCACCCAGGAGATCTTAAATGCCAGGATTCTCTCTTTCCTAAAGAGTTAGGCTCTGGTTTCTTAGGCTTTTTACTCTTGTAAGCTCCTGGGGAAAAGCTACTCACTCTGAATCATAGTTATTTTTAATCAGAGATTTTCCTCGGTAGGTATTCAAAGTCCTCTAAAACAGCCACTAAGTATACAAGTGTCCCTGGACTCTGAACTAAGTGTGACAGATTTCCTAAGAGACATGAGCCTCACCCACAGAGATTATTTAAATGTTCCAGCCTCTCTGGGTTGAATCAATCAATAGAGAGGACAAGTAGAGAAAACTTTTTGAATGTAGATGCAGTAGATTCATTATTTGATCATTGACAAGTTACATCATTTTTCTGGATTTGTTTTCCCATCTATGATAGATTGAGCTCCTAGATGAAATATCTCTAAAGTATATAACTTTCTGTTCTTATTCTGTCATTCTTCTGGAGTTGAGGAGGATTGTTTGGTCATCTGGGTTTAAAATAGATTAGAAGGAAAAAGAGAAACTAAAGTCCCATGTTTCAAGTAAAACACCAGTACAATAATCTGTAGGGAGATGAAGACCTATGTCAGTGGCCACCACGACAATGACCAGCAGAGATAAAACAAGACTGAGGTCTGAGAAGATTGTCATTCCCCAGAAGCCATCTTCTCTCAAACTTCCTGCTTACTACCTCTCTTCCTTTTCTGCTACACTCTTCCTCTAAAACTTCCTTGAATTTGCCCACTTGAGGGGGCAACAGTGATTGCTCTGAAGGGAGAAACCGAAGCAACTCTTACTTCAACTGAAGCATGTTGTACATTTGCCTATGGTCTTTTAACTCTAAATGCAGCTATGAGGCCCTCTAGGACAGTGTAATCAAAAGCAAGCGGAACTAGTAGATGACTGAACAACTCATATAAAAAGTGTTTTCATCCGTGGAATGAGGGGAACATTTCCATTTTTGTTACTATATATGGTGATTCCTATAAATCTTCTGTATCTCTATCATCCCCACAGCTTGGCTTGTTTTGTTTTCAGCAGGCAGCTTGTTTCATATTCTGCCCACTTTATACTTAGAATATGGCTCATATACTGTTAACATTCATTGTTCAGGA
>SJYQ01095370.1:0-12566 GCA_006410935.1 Redunca redunca
GCAAGGATAAAACCCGTGCTGCCTGCTGTTTACTGCCTGTGATCACTCTGTTGACAACCCTGTTACTACCTGTGACAACTATCTGCAACATCTCTCCAGGCTGCCCCTCCTGGTGGCTGGGGTCCTGGGCTGCAGGAACTGGTTGGGTTCCCTATGGCCTCTGTTGCTTAGAACCCATGCAGCTTCCAGCAGTTCCAGCTTCTCCACATGGAGGTGACCACTGAGATATGGGATTCCAACTCATAGTAGAGGAATACATTTTAAAAAATGTGACGAGACACATGTCTAATCCATCATCATGATTATTGGTGAACACTCATTTGCAGCTCCTGGTCTGTGTCATGCTCTGTGAAAGTGAGTAAGGGCAACACATGGCCCCTGCCTTGGGCTGCCCAACATGTGGTTAGAGAGGGGCATGTGCTCTTAAAAAGGATGAAACCAGGGCTGTCACATAGAGTCAGCACCCCAACCTCTTCTTATCAGGTATGCAGGTGAATACAGACATACTTCGCGGTTTTATATAAATATGTAAATATATAAGTATATTCTTCTTTTTGGTTCTGGGACCCCTCTCACCCCCAGACCAAAATTCATGGATGCTCGAATCTCATAAAAAACATCATGTGCTTGCTAAGTCATTTCAGTCATGTCAAACTCTGCAACCCTGTGGACTGTAGTCCTTCGGTCTCCTCTGTCCATGGGATTTTCCAGACAAGAATACTGGAATGGGTTACCATGCCCTCCTCCAGGGGATCATCCTGACCCAGGGATTGAACCCACGTCTTCTTCAACTCCTGCATTGCAAGCAGATTTTTTTATGACTGAGCCACTGGGGAAGCCCATAAAATGTCATAACATTTGCATATACCCTACACACATACTCCTGCATACTTTAAATCACCTCTAGATTACTTGTAATACTTAATACAATGGAAATGCTATGTAAATAATTGCCCGTGATGGCAAAATCAAGTTGTACATTTTAGAAATTTCTGAAATTGTTTTCGAAATATTTTCTATCCAAGTAGGTTGAATCTTCAAATGTGAAACTCAAGGATACAGCCAACAGAATCTCACACAGAAAGTAAAATTGGAAAGTCTTTTCTCGATGTATTGACTCAGCTCTTTAAATGAGTTCTTTCACAGTATACATTTTACTAATTTCTAAAATTCTGGACTCAGAAAAACAAAAGAACTCTGGAAAAACTCTGGGGTAAATGCAGGTCCGGGGCCTCCCCCATCATGAGGAGAGAGCACATCATCTGCAGTGTGACAGGACAGGCGGCTAGAGCTCTGGCCGCTGGGCCACCTCTGGTGGAAGGAGATGAGGCCCTCGTGCTGGCCACCAAGTGGGGGCTGCTGGCTCCCTGACAGGTGGAAAAGTAAATTCATCTCATTCACCTTCTTTGTAACAAATAGATTTGTTATTTTTGTTGGCATGGAAGAAGGGGTCTCTTACCTAATTTCACAGTTTCTTGCCAAGCAAAACTCTTTCTACAGAGTGTCAGGCACTATTTCTTGTGCCAATTGTATTCAAACAAGAAAAGAGCAAAGGCATTTTGCTCACCATCCAAGTCTACAAAGATTAAGCTGCTGCACTGCCTGACCTACAGTATTTCAGACAGATGAAGCAATAACAGGATGCTCTGTGCTTTGGACCAACTGGCCCTTAGATAGGTAAGTGCATTTCAGGAATAATTTTTTTTTTAATGAGGGATTCCCTGGTGACTCAGATGGTAAAGAATCCACCTGCAAAGTGGGAGGTCTGAGTTCAATCCCTGGTTAGGAAGATCTTCTGGAGAAGGGAACAGCTGCCCATTCTAGTATTCTGGCCTGGAGAATTCCATGGCCTGTATAGTCCATGGGGTTGCAAACAGCTGGACATGACTGAACAACTTTCACTTTTTAAAATGAACCCTGCTTCTTGCAGCTTCTGATACATGGAAAAGCACTATAATCATTAACTTGAAATATCTGTTTGCTTATTGTTTTTGTAACAAGCAAGACATATGCCTGATTGGATATGCATGCTAAGTCACTTCAATTCTATCCAACTCTGCGACCCCATGGACTGTAGCCTGCCAGACTCCTCTGTCCATGGGATTCTCCAGGCAAGAATACTGGGGTAGGTAGCCATTTCCTTCTCCAGGGGATCTTCCCCAACCAGAGACTGAACCTGCATCTCCTGCATTAGCAGGCAGATTTCTTCCCACTATCCCCAACTGGGAAGCCCATGCTTGATTGGATGTATTCCCTAATAAAAATCCCATATAAACTAGCCTTCCCTCTTACTTCTTTTTTTTTTTTTAAACTTTTGTTCTCCTTACTTCTTTGGAGCAGTTCCTCAGAGCTACTGAGAGGCTGTCCTGGGCTCTAGTCCTCAGTAAGCTCCTGAATAAAATCTAGCCACAATTTTCACGTTGTGTGTTTTAATTTCCATTGACAGATATTTCTTACTACGCAATGGCTATATATGTCTTAAAAATGGCCTTCAGCTTTAAAGCCTGTATATTTTAATGTGGACTTAAAACAAAATCTAGGAAGGAAATTTCCATGCATTTCAAGTGTTGGACAGGATGCTTATGATACTGAGGGTATAGATGTCTACCCAGCTCTGTCACAAATGGGTAAGGTTTATTTTGTCTCACCAGTTCCTGCCTTTGAGCTCTATCTGACCGGTTCTTCTCCCACAATATACTGATCAGAAGTTCATATAGTCCACTCTTTCATTAGCAAAACTATTTTTAAGAGGGCTTTCCAGGTGGCTCTAGTGGTGAGGAATCTGCTTACCAATGCAGGAGATGCAAGTGATTCGATTAGATCCCTGGGTGGGGAATGGCACCCACTCAAGAAGGCAATGGCAACCCACTCCAGTACTCTTGCTTGGAAAATTCCATGGACGGAGGAGCCTGGTGGGCTATAGTCCATGGGGTCACGAAGAGTCAGACATGACTGAACGACTTCACTTTCACTTTTCACTTTCATGCATTGGAGAAGGAAATAGCAACCCACTCCAATATTCTTGCCTGGAGAATCACAGGGACGGAGGAGCCTGGTGGGCTGCTGTCTATGGGGTTGAACAGAGTCGAACATGACTGATGCGACTTGGCAGCAGCAGCAACCAGTATTCTTGCCTGGAAAACTCCATGGACAGAGGAGCTTGGAGGGCTACAGATTGATTTGCTAACAGTAAACTTAGTCTCTGGCTGCTGATATAATTCTGTTAGCAAATGATTAATCAGGAAATAGAGGCTGTGCAGAATTTTAGAACTTATCAATATAAAAAGTATTGCTCCTAGAGTAGAAGATTATGTAGGCTGTATTTTTGTGTCTAACTTGCACACTGGAAACAAACGCATGAGTTTCTAATACTTAGAGACTGTTCCTTATCTCAGCTTAATTTTATACAAATCAACAGGAATTTCTTTTTAAGCTCACACGTTGTGTTGTTTTTTTTTTTTTAAATCCTCTAGTTCCTAGATTGGGGCTTAGAGGTTTTAATTCTTGCGCAAGTGTCTGTCCTGTAAATTTGTTTCCAATCAAGCAGAAAAAAGGACCCTCTGCCAGCTTCAGTGTTTCTTCTGTATACAAGTAATGTGCCATTTTCATTGGTCCTGGACACAGGCAAATTCCTGGAACGGCACAGTGTCTTATATTCTCCAAGATAATTAGCAAAGTAAGATAATTCAAGTTCATGAGTCAGCTGTTCATTGATTGTCATGCAGGGATATTTCAGAGTGACAAAGGAAAGAAATTCAAACACAAGACATTCCCACTGAAATAACTGAAATTACCATGACAACTGGAGAAGCAAGGGCTTCCCAGTTGGGGATAGTGGGAAAGAATCTGCCTGCTAATGCAGGAGATGCAGGTTCAGTCTCTGGTTGGGGAAAATCTCCTGGAGAAGGAAATGGCTGCCCACCCCAGTATTCTTGCCTGGAGAATTCCATGGACAGGGGAGCCTGGCAGGCTACAGTCCATGAGGTCACAAGAGTCAGACACAACTTAGTGACTAAACCACCACCACCACCATGACAACTGCTAGCACATGCTGCACACATGATGGTTCATAATTAGTATGGATGAGAGGGTCAGCGAGCACATGGGTTAAAGTTGTCCACAATGCAGTTGCAGGATGGTTGACCTGAGTCCCATCCTTTCCATGCTGCCTGTAAGGGAAGGCTCCAAGCCCCAGATGGGCCACGGTCATCCTTTCCCTTCAGGTTAAAGTATAATTTTCAAATAACTAAACATCAGATGCTCATATTCTCATAGACTAGGGGTGTATCCAAGGTTTATTTATTTAACTCAGTATAGAGAAAAATTATAGGCAAAGGATGGCAAAGCTTGTTCAAAGGAGCATATGAGGAAGTATAAACATATACATATAAACACATTCAATGGAAAGAAATAACTGCTTGGGCCGTATCATATTTACCATATAGGAAGTATTTCCATCTCTAGTGGACAGAGATCATTGGCAATTTATCAATCTTGCATCAAACTAACATCTAATTTTACAAAGTCTGGCAATAAACTGTAAGTCCAATAGTTACGACTTCCTAGAACATCAAATGATTCCTAGGTAGGTTTGTTGGACAAGGCTGCACTATGGCATTTACTCCTTGTGTCATTTTTCCTCTTTTCTGATGTTTTTTTCTTAACAATCAAAGCATACAGGATATACCCTGACTCTTAGAATGTTGAAGAAGGGTAACTTTATGCATAACAAAATAAAATGACTCATTATCCTAGTCCAATTTTAAGATTTACCATTAATAAGATGGTTATCACATTTGATCTTTTCCAAACACTTTGATTTACTGTAAAACAAAACCAGTTGTTCTCCTGAATCTAAGAACTTTATAAAGGCATTTCTCCCACTGTACTTGTTTGGGTAACATGATCAGTTCATTAAGGGAATAATTTGCACTTAATGGATGGTTATAATACATCGTTATTAGGATCTACTGCTTGAATCTGGAGGGGAAAGAAAATGAGAATAGAGGTCCCATGTTCGAATGGTTCTGTGCTTTGTTTATCAGAACAATGGCCAAAATCTCAGTAGGAATGTGTTAAACAAGGGGCAGGAAGGCCTTTGTTAAACGCAATGCTGATCATGCCAGGAAAAGAACTTGCTCTTGGGTGGGAAGAATTTTCATTTGCTATTATTTTTCAGACATCATTTATCAAATTTAGGAAGTTCCCTTCTCTTCCTAATTTGTTGTGAGATTTTATCCTGAATGAATATTGTATTTTGCTAAATGCTTTTTTCAGTGTCTATTGAGATAATCATATTTCATTAAACTTTTTACTTTGAGATTCTTGTAGATTCACATGAGGTTTTAAAAAACCATGAGAGGGATCCCAAGTACCCTTTACTCAGTCTTTCCCCCGTGGTAACATCCTCCTAAACTCAGTACAGAATATTGATATTGATACAATCCAGATACAGAACACTTCTCACCTAAAGGACTCCTCTTTTTATAACTAGCCACACTTTTCTTACCTATTTTTAGGTTTTCTGTTGCACTGATTTATTTGTCTACCCACCTCTTCCAATACCACACATTCTTGATTACTTCTGTTAATAAAATAAGTCTTCAAGCCCAGTAGAATGGTTGTTTTTAGTTTAATTTTAAAAATTGTTTTAGCTATTCTAGTTGTTTTTCCTTTCCCATATGAATCTTAGTATATGTTGTCTACATCTATAAAAAAATCCTGCTGAGATTTTTATTGAAAGTGTTATTTGCTCAGTTGTATCTGACTCCTTGTGAGCTACCAGGCTCCTCTGTCCATGGAATTCTCCAGGCAAGAATACTGGAGTGGATTGCCATTTCCCTCCTCCAGGGGATCTTCCCAATCCATGAATCGATCCCAGGTCTCCTGCATTGCTGGCAGATTCTTTATCGTCTGAGCCACCAGGGAAGCTCATAATTAAAACTAAATATAAAAAAAAATTAGTAAATATGGTGTTGGATGTTAAGTAGACTTATGGTGATAATCATTCCACAACATATATGAATATCAAATCATTATGTTGCACATCTGAAACTAATATGTGTCAACTCTAACTCAAGTTTAAAAAATTGAATATCAATTTGAGGAGAACTGACATCAATAATATGTTGAGTCTTCCAGTTCATGAATGTGATCTGCTTCTCCATTTATTTAGAACTTCTTTGTTTCCCTTCATCATCATTTTGTACTTTCTAGCATATAAGTCTCATACATGTTAGATTTACACTCAAGTAGTTCATTTTTTGAGCAATTGTAAATGGTACTGTAATTTCAGTTTTGGTGTCCACAGGTTCATTGCTATATAGAGAAATACAATTAATTCTTGAGTGTCAATTTTGTATCATAAGATCTTATTAAACTCATTAGTCACATAAAGAGTTTTTTTTTTCTTTTTGTAGACTCCTTGGGATTTTCTACATAGACAGCCAAACCATGTTATTTGAAAATAGAGACAGTTGTTTTTCTTTCTTTCTGATCTGCATGCCTTTTATTCCCTCTTCTTTCTTCCTTGTGTTGCATGAATTTGAGGTTCTTGCTTCGTCAGGAAAGAATTCAGAGATGAATTGGTAGTAAGAAGTGGATTTATGTAGAGAAAAACACTTCACAACCAGAATGTGTGGGCCATTTCGGAAGATGAGAGGCCTTGGTAAAACAGAGTGTGGGCCATCTCAGAAGGTGAGGGAGAGTGAGAGGGCTTCAAAATATAGTGTGGTTAGTTTTTATGGGCTGGGTGGTTTCATAGGCTAATGAGTAAGAGGATTATTCCAAGTATTTGGGGGATGGAGAGGAGACTTCCAGGAACTGAGCCACAGTCCACTTTTTGGTCTTTGAAGGCCAGCCTCAGAGCAATCATGGTGCTAGCAGTGTGTCATTTAGCTTGCTGATGTGTTACCATGAGTGTACACCGAAGCCAAAGGTCTAGAGGAACATGAATATCCCACCATCTTGGACCTAGCTGGTTCTCATTTTCATCATATTCTGTGGCCGTGTCTTTCTTTTAAAGGCTATGCCCTGACCCCTTCCCTCCTGCTTCACTTGCACTAGCTAGAATTTCCAGTACCATCTTGTTTAGTGGCGAGAGTAAACATCCTTGCCTTGTTCCTGACTGTAGAGGAAAACATTCAGTTTTTCACCACTAAGTATGCTGTAGGATTTTGTAGGTGTTCTTTACCAAACTGAGGAAGTTCTCTTTTATTCTATCTTTCTATAAGTTTTATCATGAATAGGTGTTAAATTGGGGAATACCCTTTCTGTATTGATTGACATGCGATCATAAAAGAAGGGGGTAAGAGTTTTTATAGGCAGAGGGCGACTGCTACATTCAGAAACAGCACAGTCAGCTCTGTCAGTCATCTTCAAATCCATCATCAGTGGTCTGACCAGCATCACCTTGGTTATTTTAGGTACAGAGCTATGGTTTTTCCTGTGGTCATGTATGGATGTGAGAGTTGGACTGTGAAGAAGGCTGAGTGCCAAAGAATTGATGCTTTTGAACTGTGGTGTTGGAGAAGACTCTTGAGAGTCCCTTGGACTGCAAGGAGATCCAACCAGTCCATTCTGAAGGAGATCAACCCTGGGATTTCTTTGGAAGGAATGATGCTAAAGCTGAAACTCCAGTACTTTGGCCACCTCATGTGAAGAGTTGACTCACTGGAAAAGACTTTGATGCTGGGAGGGATTGGGGGCAGGAGTAGAAGGGGACGACCGAGGTTGAGATGGCTGGATGGCATTACTGACTCGATGGACGCAAGTTTGGGTGAATTCCAGGAGGTGGTGGACAGGGAGGCCTGGCGTGCTGCGATTCATGGGGTCACAAAGAGTCGGACACGACTGAGCAACTGAACTGAACTGAATCTTCAGTTCCAGGGTCAGTTTGTTTTCATTTCTTTGAGGCCAGTTACTGGAATTGTGGCAGCTTATTTCATGAGTCTAGTCTGATCATCATGATGTAGTTAACTTCTTCCACCTGGTGAGAGTTTCATTATCTATAAGACAGCTCACAGGATATGGCTCAGAATACTACCTACAGTCTTTGAGAAGGAACTAAAGATCCTTGACTGTACTTAGTGAGTATATTGTTATTATTTGGTCTCCTTTGACTGTTTTCCTTTGCTTCTGCATGTTCTCATTTCTTTATTTAAACTTATTCCTTGACTGAAGTTTTCCACAGACTAAAGGTAGGCACAGGACATGGCAGGGGGGAAGGACCATAGGGTCTTGCTCTATTTCAGCATCATAATTTCATCAGTTTCGATGAAATGTGGAAAACCTCTCTGCCTTTGCATCTCTTTACCTTCCTCCATTAGATATTTTCTACATACATTTGTAACCACATCAGACAGTACATAATTTTTTGTTCTCAGCTATCAAACATAATTGAAAAAACTAAAGAAGAGACAGAAAGTCTGCTATATTTACTCATATTTTTGCAATGCTCTTCCTTTCATTCTGATGTTCTCAGATTCCTTATTTTATTATTTCCTTCAGTTTAAAGAACTTTCTTCAGCTATTCTTGTGGGATAGGTATGCTAGTGACAAACTGTCTTGTTTTCCTTCGTTTGAAAATGTCATGCATACCTCTTCTCTATTGAAGGATATATGATTCTGTGTTGACAGTTCTTTGATGAGTCTTGGTGTAGCTTTCCTTGGTTGATCTTTTTTGGGATTTGCTTAGCCTCTGGAACCTCTAAGTTTAGGTGTTTTGTCAAGTTTGAGTTATTTTCAGCCATTATTTATTTGAGCTCTAATATCTTTCTTCTTTTCTTGCAGGATTTCCATTCTTTTGCTTTGTTAGTGGGGATAGAAATCTAGGCTCCTCACATGGTCTCCATTGGCAGCATGGTGATGAAAGCTCCTTGTTGCTGAGTAGGAAGGAGGGTCTTGGCTCTCTCTTCAGGCTTCTCTGATGTCACTCACTTGGGAGGACTAGGGGCCGGGAGCAACTTTCTATAAACACTTCGGGGATGATGTGTATGATCACTATCTTTATTATGGTCATGGTTCATAAGTGTAGACAAATGTCAAGAGCACTCTAACTATACATTTTAAATATGCGTTTTATGCTAATTATGCTGTCTGACATTAAACTGTTAAAGCTTTTAAAAAAGGATAACCCCAAAGGTTATGACTCTATTGCCATATAAGAGTCTCTTCATCCAACTTAGAATTCTAATTTCTTTCAAGGAACCTTTCTTTCACTGACTATATGTACTTGAGACTCTCAAATTCTCTGAATCACATTTGTCATCCTGCTGATTCGCTCATTAATAGGTTAGGCATGTGCTGACTGTATACTTGAAGGAGGATTATGTTATCATTTTGCAAGTTATCCTTCAATAACATTCACACCTGTAAAATTAGCTTTATTTAAAATACCCATATAACACTTCCTTAGTGGTCCAGTGGTCAAGAATCCACCAGCTAATGCAGGGCATATGGGTTCAGTCCCTAGTCTGGGAAGATTCCACATGCCATAGGGCAACTAAGCCCGTGTGCCACAACTACAGAGCCCACGCTGTAGAGCCTGAGAGCTGCAACTACTGATCCTGTGAGCCCTAGAGACCCTGCTCTACAGCAAGAGAAGCCGCTGCAGTGAGAAGCCCACAACTAGAGAGTACCTCCCACTCGCCACAACTGGAGAAACCCCACATGCAGCAACCAAGACCCAGCACAGCCAAGAATAAAAATAAATAAATTGTTTAAAAAAATAAAATATCCATAAAATTCTTCTAGGGAAAATATCTAAAGACTTAAGTCTGAAATATTATTTTATCTCCCTCCTTCTACCACTCACTATATGGAAGCAATTGTTCTATGAAAAGATTTTTGACAACTTGAGGATTCTTAGTAGTACACTGTGAACTGAAGGAGAACAAATAAAATTTCATAACCTAAGGCATTATGTGGAAATGAAGATGAGACACAGGAACACCTGTTTATTTCAAGACATATATTAAGATTTTTCTGGAGATTTGGTGGGAAAGGTGGTGCAGAGTCCAGGAAAACAGTATAAAGCAAAAATCTTAGTTCTTGTTTAGTCACTCAGTCATGTCCAACTCTTTGGACCCCATGGATTGTAGCCTGCCAGTCTTTAAAAGGAAGTGTGTATGAAAAATTGAGGGTATTGATGACTTGTACTTTGGTATTTGGACTCAAAATAACTGTCACAGGAGTAATTATCTCTGTGTTACGCACTCAAAGGAATAAGCCAGATGGCAAAACAATGGACAGAGATGTGGGAGAAAAGGGACTAAAAAGAAAATTTAGCAAGAGAGAGAAAGTAAAGAAGGTTTGAATAAATGTATTTATGTTGCTGCTGCTGCTGCTAAGTCGCTTCAGTCGTGTCCGACTCCGTGTGACCCCACAGACGGCAGCCCACAAGGCTCCCCCGTCCCTGGGATTCTCCAGGCAAGAACACTGGAGTGGGTTGCCATTTCCTTCTCCAATGCATGAACGTGAAAAGTGAAAGTGAAGTCACTGAGTCGTGTCCAACTCTCCACGACCCCATGGACTGCAGCCTACCAGGCTCCTTGGTCCATGGGATTTTCCAGGCAAGAGTACTGGAGTGGGGTGTCATTGCCTTCTCTGATTTATGTTAATTTACCATTAAAGATGAGCTTTCCATGTGGTCCACTGCTAAAGAATCCCCTTGCCAATGCAGGAGATGAGGGTTCGATTCCTAGTTTGAGAAGATACCTTGTAGAAGGAAATAACTACCCACTCCAGCATTCTTGCCTGGGAAATCTCATGGGCAGAGGAGCCCAGCAGGCTACAGTCCAGGCTACAGTCTGGCAGGTTGCAAAAGAGTTGGACACAATTTTGTGACTAAACAACAACAACCATTAAAGATAGGGAACAAATTTTTGAAGCAAGAAGCTTTCAGCCTATACAGATGAGGACCACAGCTGTCTGAGAAAACACAAGCAAGAAAGGATTCTGTAAGGTTTGCGGACTCCCCTCCCTAGGGATGCAGCTCCACCAGACCTCTAGAACATACCCTCAAGGGCAGATGACTCAGCAGACAAGCTAAAAGTATTCCAATGAAGCACACCTGAATTGAAGTTTCAATCTGATCTGGCTTAGTCTCCAGCATTTGGCAACTCTATCCATGGAAAATATTATAGGCCTAGATGGAATTTCCCTCTTTCAAAGATGATTTATGAGCAAAAATATATAACATCAGATCTGAATATAAATATTACCCTCCCATCTGTTGCTGCCAGTCCCCTGGGGGCTGGTGATGTAAATAAATGCAATAATAAGGAGTATATTTCAATTGCAACTATACTTTAATAATGCTGCAAAAGATATAAATCTAATATCATGAATAAAGGCTATTCACTTTCTAATATATGTCAAAATACATTTCATGATAAGAATTGTTTCAAGCATGAGAAAAAAATTCAAATGATTGTAACCTAAAATATCAAAGAAATTAAACATCGGACATTGAGAGAAAAAAAAAAAAAGAGCTCAAGGAAGAAATTTTTAAAATAAAGGTTAATAAGAAAAAGTTAAAACTGAGTTGGAAGGTTTGTTGAGAAAGGAAATTTAAGATAACATGACATTACAGTAATGAAAACCACATTAGAAAAGCTGCAAGAGTAAAAATAGAGACTTTTGGAAACAGACTCAAGGCAAAAACAGCTTTAAAAAGATCACATAAACAACATAGAAAACTAGAAAAAGTTTTGGAGAGAATAAAAATGTAGGAAAGATTAAAAAAATTTAACTCGTGTGTAATTGGGATTTCTAAAAAACAGAAGAAAAATATGTTGAAGTTCTGGTGGTGCTGGGACTTCAAGGATAAAAGTGTGAGGAAAAAAATCAAGTTGCTTAGAAGAAATAAAATGGACTGACTTCAGTGTAATTTTGAAAATAATTATTTTCAGTTGCAGAATACAGTGGTGACACATACTGACAATCTGAGAAGAAAAAACCTGACTCCAGATGTTATGTATTCAAATTATCCTTCACTTAAAAGATAAGAGAAATATTTTCTTAAGCTTGTATTCTTAGTGCATATAGCATCTCTGTCCTTAAAAAAAAACAAGGTTGATAAATCAAATTCAACTGCTGAATTTAATGCAGAATTCCAAAACTGAAGCCATATTGGAAAATGCTGCATTTTCCATATTGGAAATGCTTTTAAGATTAAATATCTAATCGTTCATGGTATGAGAAAAGTTGATACTGAAATTTGTGCATTAATAAAGATATTGGATACATATATATATATATATGTGTGTGTGTGACTGTGTGTGTATATACACACAAAATTAACCACTAGAAGAAATAAAAAGAACCAATAAAACTTTTAAATTACCAAGAGGAAAATAATTACACCCCTCTCTAAATACACCATTCACCTAAGCACATACACAAAGTAAATAAATCATTAAATTTTACATATATATCACATATATGTATTACAACTATAGATATAAAATTTGTTAAAAGACCTAACTCCTTTGTTAGATCCAAAAGCTAATACAGTTGCATGCCAAAGTAAGAGATATATTAAAACATACAAGCTTGAAATTAAA
>SJYQ01095370.1:12883-42014 GCA_006410935.1 Redunca redunca
GGTGGAAGCCCGGGATCTTAACCGCTGGACCACCAAGGAAGTCCCTACAATATATTTTTCTTCTTTTCTATGTTTGTAAATATAATTGGCTATTTGAATGAAAATAATAACAATGCAGTATAGGGTTTATATTTTGTAAAAATAAAATGTTTGATAATATCATGAAAGAAGAGAAATAGAAGCATACCTCTGAAGACTCTCACACTGTTTGTGAAATGGAATAATATCGCTTTAAGGTAGCTGGTGATAAATTAAATCTGTACATTATAAAGCCTAAAGCAACCACTAGAATAGTGAAACAAAGCATTATGGTTAACAAACCAACAAAGGAAATATATAGAATCTCCAAAAGTATTCATTTAATGCAAATGAAGGTAGAAAAAAGAGAAGGGAAAGACAGATATAACAGAGCAAGTAACAACATAATGTGTTTAAATCTAACTGTACCATTTCCATTAAATATACTTGACCTAAACACATTCCAATTAAAAGACAAAAATTCAGAATGGGTTAAAAAGAGCAGTGCACCTTGTACAATGTACTCAACTACATGCATATGATTGTTCAAGAAACACACTTTAAATATGACACAAATATATTAAAAATAAAAGTAATAAAAAGATATCACATGGACCCTAATCAAAGGAATCTGAAGTAGCTATATTAATATCAGAAAAAGTAGATTTCAGCAGAAAGATAAAGAGGCAACTTCATTAGGAGGACATAATAATTTTATACATATATGCACCCAAATAGCAGAACTGCAAAACAAAGAAGGCAAAAACAACACTGCAAAGAGAAATAGACAAATTCATAGCTTTAGTTAGGGTTTCAATACCCTCTCTCAATAATTGATAGAATAAGGAGGCTAAAAGCTCAGCATTCAGAAAACTAAGATCATGGCATCTGGTCCCATCACTCCATGGGAAATAAATGGGGAAAAAGTGGAAACAGTGTCAGGTTTTATTTTGGGGGGAGCTCCAAAATCAGTGCAGATGGTGATTATAGTCATGAAATTAAAATACACTTACTCCTTGGAAGGAAAGTTATGACCAGCTTAGATAGCATATTCAAAAGCAGAGACATTACTTTGCCAACAAAGCTCTGTCTAGTCAAGGCTATGGTTTTTCCAGTGGTCATGTATGGATGTGAGAGTTGGACTGTGAAGAAGGCTGAGTGCCAAAGAATTGATGCTTTTGAACTGTGGTGTTGGAGAAGACTCTTGAGAGTCCCTTGGACTGCAAGGCGATCCAACCAGTCCATTCTGAAGGAGATCCGCCCTGGGTGTTCTTTGGAAGGAATGATGCTAAAGCTGAAACTCCAGTACTTTGGCCACCTCATGCGAAGAGTTGGCTCATTGGAAAAGACTCTGATGCTGGGAGGGATTGGGGGCAGGAGGAGAAGGGGACGACAGAGGATGAGATGGCTGGATGGCATCACCGACTTGATGGACATGAGTTTGAGTGAACTCCGGGAGTTGGTGATGAACAGGGAGGCCTGGTGTGCTGCGGTTCATGGGGTTGCAAAGAGTTGGGCACTACTGAGAGACTGAACTGAACTGAAGGAGGCTAGAAATCAGTGGTACACAGAAGACGACACAGTCAACTAACTGAACCTAATGGACATTCATAGAATATTTTACACACACACAGCTGAAAGCATATTCTTTAAGTGCCCACAAAACATTTACCATGATAATGACATTATGGACTATAAACAAGTCTGAATAAGTTTTAAATGATGTGAGTCATGCATATTTTATATTCTCAAATCACAATAAAATTAAATCAAATCAAGGGAAGCAAAACACCTGGAAAATCACCAAACACTTAGGAACTACCTGCTGCACTTTTAAATAATCCATGACTCATAGAAAAGAGCAAAAGAGAATTTAGACAGTGTTTTAAACTGAATGAAAATTTTAAAAAACAGCATATTAAAATTTGTGAAATGATACTAAAACGGTAGTTAGCAAGACATTTATAGTACTAAATATCTGTATTATAAAAAAAATTCTCAAGTAAATTATCTGAGTTTCCACTTTAAGAAATTAAATAAAATAGAGAAGGAAACAAAAAAAAATAAGCAGAAGAAAGAACGCAATAGAGAACAGAACAGAAATCAACAAAATGGAAAAAAAAAAAGAGAAAAATCAATGAAACTAAAAGCTCTTTCTTTGAGAAAAATCAATAAAATGGATAAATCTTGAATCACATTTAATAAGAAAAAAAAGACACAAATTATCAATGTTAAGAATGAGAGATGTTAGCACAGAATTAAAATTTAATAAGTTTATTGGAATGGAATGCTATGAACAACTTTATACCAGCAAATTCAACAATTCAGATGAGATGCACAAGTTTATTGATAGACACAAACTACTAAAGATCACTCAAGAGGAAACAGATAATCTGAATAGCCCAGTGTCTACTATAGGAATTTATTTTGTAATTAAAATCTTTCCTTCCTTACTTTCAAATCCTGAATGAGATTCTGGAATAGAAAAAAAAATATGACATTAGGTAAAAATTAAGGAAATATGACTAAAGTGTGTGCTTATTAATAGCATCAATATTTGTTCATTAATTACAACAAATATCCTGTGTAAGGTGTAATATTAGAGAAAACTGGATGTGAGTTTTATGGGAACTCCTGGTACCATCTTTGCAAGATTTCTGTAAATTTAAAACTGTTTAAAGATAAAATGTCTATTTTTTAAAAAAGTAATAAATAATATGGTGCTCCTTCATACACATGTATACATATAAATCCTTCCCACAAAGATAACTCTATGCCAGAATGACTTCAATGGTGAAGTCTACCAAATATTTAAGAAAGAAATAATGCAAAGCATATACAATTTCTCCCAGAAAATTGAGGATGAAAAAGGTACACTTAACTCATTATGGTATTATCATTTCCCAGTACCAAAATCTGAGATATTCTATGGAAACTACAGATCAATATATCTCATGATTATGAGTACAAAAATCCTAAATAAAATTTTAGAAAATCAATCTAGCAATACAATTGATCTCATAATTTGTGAATACCATTTTTGTGAATTTGTCTACTTGCTAAAATTTGCTAGCAATTCCCTAATCAATAGGAGGAGCAGAGAGAGTTGAGTCTCAGCTGAGTCTCATTCTCAGCTGAGATTCAACAAAGATCTGCTCTCTTGTCTCATTTCAGCTCTCATACTGTAAGCAAGGGTTCTTTTTGCAGTATGTTTAGCACTACTTAAAAAAATTTTTTTTTCTTCACTGTCTTAATTGTGGTGATGGCTCCATAAGTGTATATGTCAAAACTTAAACTGTATACTTTAAGTATATACAGTTTTTATATTGTTTGTCAGTACTATATCTCAAAAAAGCTGTTTTTAAAAGGCTATGAGGGCTTCCCTGGTGGTTCGGTGGTAAAGAATCTGCCTGCCAATGCAGGAGACATGGGTTTGATCCCTGGTCAAAGGTCACATGTGCCAGAGAGCAACTAAGTCACTACACCACAATTATTGAGCCTGTGCTTTAGATTCTGGGAGCCGCAAATACTAAAGCCTACATGCTCTAGAGCCCATCCTTTGTGACAAAAGAAGCCACTGCATTGAGAAGCCCTTGCACTTGGAGAGTGGCCCCCACTTGCCGCAACTAGAGAAATGCCTGAGCAGCAACAGAGACTCAGCACAGCCACAAATAAATAAATAAATTGTAAAAATCTATGAGACACTAACAGAGTTGTTTCCCAAGTTAAAATTCATAGGTGTAACCTTTACATTGCTAAATAACGATATAAATTAGTCAAAAATTAACCTCCAGAAATAAGAAAAATAATAACCAAAAATGAACCATAAAATCCAAAAGAAGAAATAAATACAGAAAAAAGAAAAAGATAGAACAGACAAATTTCAGAACTTGTTCACTGTAATTTCAGGGAAAGGCTGCTGCAGCTACCTAAGCTTATTAATAAAAAGAGAGGGAAAACATAAACACAGAAAATTAGTACTGTGTATAATAATATAGTTACAGGACAAGAACAAAAAGATATTTAACAGGACACATTTATTGATTTGTGCTAATAAATGTGAAACCTTGATTAAATTGATTTTCTAGAAAAATATAGAAAATAAAATTTGTTTGGATAAAAGATGAATAAAATTGACAAGCTTTTAGTTAGATTTACTAGAAAAAAAGAGAGAAGCCTCAGACAAAAGCTGAAATTAAAGAAGAGAAATTACATTGGATATAAAACAAAATTTAAAGAAATCAACAAAAGTAAAATAAATAGTGAAAATTCTTAAAGTGCTATTGCCTACATTGCCAAACCCAAAGTACTTTTAAGATTTCAAAGAAAATATGATTCTGATTATATTTATACTGTTTGAAGCCTAGAAAAAGTAAAGAAAGTGAAAGTTGCTCAGTCGTGTCTGACTGTTTGTGATCCCATAGACTATACAGTTCATGGAATCCTCCAGGCCAGAATATTGGAGTGGGGAGCCTTTCCCTTCTTCGGGGGATCTTTTCAACCCAGGGATTGAACCCAGGTCTCCCATATTGCAGACAGATTCTTTACCAGCTGAGCCACAAGGGAAGCCCAAGAATACTGGAGTGGGTAGCCTATCCTTTCTCCAGCATATCTTCCAGATACAGGAATTGAACCAGGGTCTCCTGCATTGCATGTGGATTCTTTACCAGCTGAGCTACCAGGGAATTCATTTTATCTAGTTTATTTTTCCCAAAGGGAAAGGATGGTGCCCACATCTCAGAGGTGGTAGCTCAGGGAGATGAGGAGCATGAAGGCACACAGCAGAGGCCAGCTCCCTCACTCTTCCAGGGTCTCCTGCATTGCAGGCAGGTTATTTACCAACTGAGCTATCAGGGAAGCCTTTGAATCCTCAGACAGTTCAGTTCAGTCGCTCAGTCATGTCCAGCTCTTTGCAACCCCATGGACTGCAGCATGCCAGGCCTCCTTGTTCATCACCACCATCTCCTGGAGTTTACTCAGACTCAAGTCCATTGAGTCCGTGATGCCATCCAACTGTCATCCCCTTCTCCTCTTGGCCTTCAATCTTTCCCAGCAACAGGGTCTTTTCAAATGAGTCAATTCTTCACATGAGGTGGCCAAAGTACTGGAGTTTCAGCTTCAGCATCATTCCCTCCAAAGAAATCCCAGGGCTGATCTCCTTCAGAATGGACTGGCTGGATCTCCTTGCAGTCCAAGGGACTCTCAAGAGTCTCCTCCAACACCACAGTTCAAAAGCATCAACTCTTCAGCACTCAGCCTTCTTCACAGTACAACTCTCACATCCATACATGACCACTGGAAAAAATCATAGTCTGGATATCCCCATTTAACAGATGGAAATCTTTAGGTTTTGAAATAGGAAATTTGTCTTAAGCCACTTATTAGGTCAGAAATAGAATTGGCATTTGAATTCTAGTAATCCATGGGGTTACAGAGTTGAATGTGATTTAGAGACTAAACAACAACAACAAAAGAAATATTCAAACCTAAACTACCAACTGCTATTTAGCTGTAAAAACCAAAAGCATTTCCTTTAAATTCAGGAGAAGACAAGGATACTCATTTAGCCCTCTGTTGCTTAATGTCATTCTAATACTTGGCCAAAGCAATTAAATTAGAAAGAGAAACAAGATTAAAGTAAGTGCAAAAAATTAAGCCACAAAAGTACTGTAAACCAAATAGGTAACTTTTATAGAACTTTCTAAATTATGAAAATATTTTCTAAATATACTGTAAATTCCAGACATCACAAAAGAAAAGACTGATACATTTGGCTTTATAAAAACTTTGCACAGAGTAACTGTTGGTGGGAATATAAATTGATACAGCCACTATGGAAGATGGTATGGAGATTCCTTAAAAAACTAGGAATAAAATCACCATATGACCCAGCAATCCCACTCCTAGACATATGCCCTAAGAAAACCAAAATTGAAAAAGACACATGTACCCCACTGTTCATGGCAGCACTATTTGCAATAGCTCAGAACATGGAAGCAACCTAGATGCCTATTCACAGATGAATGGATAAAGAAGTTGTGATACATATACACAATGGAATATTAGTCAGCCATAAAAAGGAATGCATTTGAGTCAGTTCTAATGAGGTGAATGAACTTAGAACCTATTATACAGAGTGAAGTGAGTCAGAAAGAGAAAGATAAATATTGTATTCTAACGCATATATATGGAATCTAAAAGAATTTATTTATAGGGCAGCAATGGAGAAAAAGACATAGAGAATAGACTTATGGACATGAGGAGAGGGTGAGATGTATGGAAAGAGTAACATGGAAACTTATATTACCATGTGTAAAATAGATAGCCAAAGGGAATTTGCTATATGGCTCAGGAAACTCAAACAAGGGCTCTGTATCAACCTAGAGGGGTGGGTTGGGGAGGGAGATAGGGAGGTTCAGAAGGGAAAGGATATATGTATACCTATGGCTGATTCATGTTGAGGTCTGACAGAAAACAACAAAATTTGGCAAAGCAATTATCCTTCAATAAAAAATTAATTAATTAAAAAAATTTTGAATAGAGTAACAAAAGAAATGGACAAATACTATGCCACCATGAAGAAAAATTACTTGTATTACATATAACAAAGAGAAAATACCTTAATATATAAAAGACTCATGCAAATCAATAAGAAAAAGATGAACAATACTTTAGAACATGGCCTACAAAGGATTTGTATAAGTGATTTAAAGAAAAAGGAAACAGTAACTCTAGGAAACTTATGAATAGAGACTCAACTTCACCACTAATTTTTTTTACACTAATTTAACAGATGCTGATCTAAACGATGAGATACTATTTCATATCCATCAGGTTAAAAGCTTGACATTATCTCGTGTTGACAAGGACCTGGGTAACTTTTTCAAAGGGAATGTAAGTTGGTATCAACTTATTTGGACAGTCATTTGGCAATCATTTTCAAAACGTTAAATATGAATGGCCTTTGATCCAGCAACTCAATTTCTTAGGAATTTATCCTGCAGAAAATGCAGTATTGGCATAATTGTACAAACACAAGCCCAGACCCAGACCCACACACACCATTGTAGTAAATACATTGCTTTCAGGAGATATTAATATTAAGCTTTTACTGTTTTTGTTAGGTATGAACTTTTCAGTAGCATTCTGAAATAAAACTGAATGCAAGCTGTCACCATATCTCTAAAGAAAGGTATTGTGTGCTTGAAAATAATTCCTCATTTGCATCCAACCTGTTGATGACTTCACTGGAGACTGGGGACTGACACTTTCTTTGTGCAAACTGAGAAAGCCACCAGCACTTCCTGGCCAGGCAGAGGACTCTAATTTACTTCTGGGAAAAGAAAGACACAGCATTTTATAACTACTTGCTCCGGGACCGCAGACACAGGAATGCTTTTGTGAAACACTCCGTGCATATCCGGCAGCAGCTGTGTGGTCCCACTGCCTGGGAATGAAAACTTGCTCTGAGGAGGCAGGGTAAATCTCTTTGAGATAAGGAACAGTGCATTAGTAATGGACTGTTGCTCAGCAGCAAAGCCGAGCTTCTTCTGGGAAGAGAACTACTGCGGCCTGGGTTCATTAGCCACACAATCTGAGAGACCTGACTCAGGTCCAGGGGAACAGGTCCCCAAGTGTGTAGTCAAAGGAGAGAACTCTTTGCATATTTACAGAAGTTAAAATATGTTTTCCATTTGGTTTTCAATGTAAAAAAATGAATTGTGAAATGCCATACCTATGGTCTTTAGAGGCTTCCCTGATGGCTCAGAGGATAAGAATCTGTCTACAATGCAGGAGATACAGGAGACACAGCTTCTATCCCTGGGTCAGGAAGATCCTCTGGAGAAGGAAATGGCAACCCACTCCAGTACTCTTGCCTGGAGAATCCCACAGAGGAGCCTGGCGGGTTACAGTCAAAAGGGCTGCAGAGAGTCAGACATAGTCCTTAGAAGAGACTGTTAAATTTAGAACAACTTGTCGAATTTGCTGGAATTGGATCTTGTTTAGATGTTGAATAAATAATAATCAGTATTAATGGACAAACAGCTCAAGATTGATATACTGGTCAAAGTAGGGATCCAGCATTTAAAATGATCTTAACAAATGTTTTGCAAAGTGAGTTCCTGGCTATGATGAGCTGTCTTAGGTGGTCCTTTCTGTTAAGGCAGGCTGGACTTCTTAGATTATTTACTAAGAGTAAGTCAATTCTGAATAACATGTCATCAGCATATTCCATACGTGAGGTGTCATTTTCTCACGTATCTAACAAGCTCATAGAGGACAAGCTCCTCTAAAGTAGACTCATGGATGTAAACAGACACTACTATTGGACTCTAGATTTTTTTTTCTTGAACTCTAGTTATTTGCTGACAATGTGTAAGTTTTGGCTATCACAGAGCTACACACCTGGGAATGGCAAATGTGAGGTGCTGTAAGACGCCATTTGTAACCTGCACAAACCTGGACCATCCTATTCTTATTTTTAGGACAGTCTCCCAGAGCATCCAAACGCCCCCTGCCAAACACCCAGTCACCTAACTCTGGAGTCCTGCTGCATATTTTGAGTCTTCAACCTGGGCTTTTCCTGAGAGGGCAGAAAATGCACAGAAGAGAGAGAAGCACCCAGAAATCCTCTTTCATCTCAAGGCCTTGTCGACTAAAAAATATAGTCACAACCTGAAAGTAGAGAGTTATTTTATTTGGTGGGAATGTTTAGGACTCTAAGCCCGGGATACAGCATCTCGATAGCTCTGAGAAAACTGCTCCAAGGAGGCAGGACCAGGAGTCAGGCTATATTCAAGTTTGCGACAAAAGGGAGCAGGCAGTATCAAGTTAAGGAATATAGCATTCTATGTATGGGAAGATGCAAGCCTCTGCTGCTACTGTTGCTAAGTCGCTACAGTCATTGTCCGACTCTGTGCCACTCATAGATGGCAGCCTACCAGGCTCCCCCGTCCCTGGGATTCTCCAAGCAAGAACACTGGAGTGGGTTGCCACTGCCTTCTCCAATGCATGAAAGTGAAAAGTGAAACTGAAGTCGTTCAGTCATGTCCGACTCTTCACGACCCCCTGGACTGCAGCCTACCAGGCTCCTCCATTCATGGGATTTTCCAGGAAAGAGTACTGGAGTGGGTTGACATTGCAAGCCTCTGGGCTCACTGAATTCATTCCTTTCCTATTCACCTCAGCTATCTATGGCCAAGCCTGTTTCCTCGTTCACCTTGCTTCTTGCATTCCTCCAGCTCCTCAGCAAGCACCGTGGGGCATGGCAGCATCCCCTGGATGGAAGTTTTGGGAGCCCTCATTCAAGTTTGGAGGCCAGAAATCACTGATGGCTGTGACATTTCTTGTTTATCAATACATCAGGAGATATTTTCATTTCACAGCCCTATTTGTTTATCCCTTCCCTTCGGCCTTCACTTACACGGGACTAATGACTGTCCCTTCTCAGTTTCCTCCTTCTACCCATTGCCTCTCATTCTCCCTCAGATGTCTCCAAGCCATTTCTACATTTCTCATGCAGGAGCCCCTGTTCTGTCTCACCTTCATTAATTCTGCTCATTCACTCACTTCTTTTCTCTGCCAAAGAGACTGGCCAATGAGGAGAAACACATTGTCCCATAGAGGGTGCAGAAAGGAAAAGGTTATACATACAATTATTTTAACTTTTTCCCTGTCAGAGAGTAAAGAGCTTTCTGTCTTCCTTTAATTTTTTGAGCACTTGCTACATCATAGGGGTTGCCAGGTTTGGGAGGTTTGAATAAAACACAATTTCTGTCCTTGAAGAGTTTACTGTTTCCAGCTTTGACAACTCAGACAAACTTCTCTAAAAAAGAGAAAGTTAGTTGTTGGTCTAAATAAAGTTGGTTTCTCTCCTATTCAGCAGGTCGTTATTTTTCATCATTCTGAGGAGCACCCATCTTCCTAAGTGTTCTAAGAAGACAATTCTATTTGAAGTTGGTGCTCCATGTTTTAAACATTTCCCCCATAAGACTCCGCATTGACAGTCTTAGTAGTATCCTTGGAGTCTACGTGTTCCTATCATTTTGTATGAGGTCGGTTTCCCAGGAGTTGAGATTATGAATTACCTGTAAGTCAAGAAAAACAGACGGTAAATTCTAGAATCCTTATTCTCCCCTTCAATGACTTTCCAACTAAATGAGAAATGTAAACATATATTCTAACTTTCTAATAAACCATTTGCTTTTGAAAGGATCTTAAGGTTTTAGAGAAAGAATGAATTGAAGGTCTGGTGCTTGGAACGCTTGAACTTCCGCTGTCTTCCTTTTAAAATGTAATTCACAAGGACCACTGCTTAGACCATTTCTTTAGTAGCTGCCATTTACTCCCTGGTATACTTTCACCTTTTGCAGATCAAGAAGCATAAGTAAGTGATTGGGAAGAGTCCTAGACAGGAAACAGCATGAGACTACAACTGTGCGTTGTTCACCAGCTCTGGGCACTGACCTGGCATGTATAATGAATTCGATAATTATTTTCTTTAATGAATAAGTAACTGAAAGAAAAGGAATCTGGGATTTTTACTCTCTTCTTCCCTGCTTCTCATAATCACAATACACTCTACACCATGGAAAATCCTTTCAAGTGTAAAAGACAAGATGTAATCTTTGTCTTTCTTATTTAGCTTCTTAGAGACTGTTGCTGAAAACATAGGCTGGCATGGAGAAACTCCTCTGGAATGAATGGCATGCTGAATGCTGTGGTTTCACCCAAAATATCATGGGTTGGTTAGAATTCTTTTTCTGTAGATAATATGTTCAAAGGATGGTGATGACAAAAAGTATATGAGGAAACTTTCTGCAGAATATGTTACCTAATTGTGCCACATTCTTTTCCCTTGAACAGGGCAGTGGTGCCCTTGGTCTGTAACTCTGCCTGTTTCCTTAAGAAGTGAGGGGCATTACCTGTGTTGATGTTTACTGACAGAAACCATGTAATGTGTGGTTGTAATTGTCAAACTGTAAATATTATAGACCCACATCAACTGCACTGCTTTGTTTTTTTTAGGTCATTTTTCCCAAGGTTTCAAGTGAAGTGAAGTGAAGTCTCTCAGTCATGTCTGACTCTTTGTGACCCCATGGACTGTAGCCTGCCAAGCTCCTCCATCCATGGGGTTTTCCAATCAAGAATACTGGAGTGGGTTGCCATTTCCTTATGTAAATTTTAAAATGAATCATTACATTTCCTGCATGTAAAATTTGAAATTCTGGAGATTGTTCAGTTTACAGGGCTGATTTGACTATACACTTGCAAAAGCATCAGTAAGAAGTTTCCAGGAATGCCAAACACAATTAGAAACCTTCTTTGCTTCAAAAGAAAAGGAATAGTAACAGTGACTGCAAGAAGATCAAACCAGTCAGTCTTAAAGGAAATCATTCCTGAATATTCATTGGAAGGATTGGTGACAAAGATGAAGCTCCAGTATTTTGATCACCAGATGTGAAGAGCCAACTCGTTGAAAAAGACCACAATGCTGGGAAAGATTGAGGGCAAAAGAAGAGAGTGGTAGAGGATGAGATGGTTAAATAGCATCACTGACTCAATGGACATGAATTCGAGCAAACTCCGGGAAATATAGAAGGACTTTTTGTCTCTACTTTGTCCTAGGATCCACTCTCCCCCTTTGCTTAATTTTTTAAACTTTTTATTTTGAGGTAATTGTAAATTCACAATAAATTATAATAAATAATATAAAGGAATCTCATGTACCATTTACCCAGTTTTCCCCAATGGTAATAATTTGCAAGACTGCAGTACGTTGTCACAACCAAAATATTGACATTAACACAGTCAACATACAGAACATTTCCATCATATCAAGGATCCCTTTTGTCACACTTTAATAGCCACACTCATCTCCCCATGTCATTCCACCCCCATCTCTGACCCCTGAAAACCACTAATCTATTCTCCATTTCTACAATTGCATCATTTAGAGAGTGCTGCATAAATGGAACCATATATATCACTTATATGTGGAATATATAAAAATGATACAAATGAACTTACTTACAAAACAGAAACAGACTCATGGACTTGGAGAATGAACTTATGATTGCCGGGGGTAAGGGTGGGGAGGAGGGATAGTTTGAAATTGACATATAAACACTGCTGCTGCTGCTGCTGCTGCTAAGTCGATTCAGTCGTGTCCGACTTTGTGCGACCGCATAGCTGACAGCCCACCAGGCTCCCCCGTCCCTGGAATTGTCCAGGCAAGAACACTGGAGTGGGTTGCCATTTCCTTCTCCACATATAAACACTGCTATATTCAAAATAAACTGTCTTTCCATGAAAAATCTACAGTTCAATAAAAAACGGAAACTTTTAAAAAAGGAATCATATAGTAGGTTATCTTTGGAATTGGCTCTTTATTTCAGCATATTTCCTTGGACATTTGTCCAAATTGTATCAATAGTTTGTTCTTTTCAGTGCTGAGTTATCTCTCATCTTATGGAGTATTACAGTTTATTTAACCCACTGACAGACATCTAGGTTGTTTTGGTTATCTTTTTTACTAGTAACAATAAAGCCACACTGACCACTTGTGTGAGGTTTTTATGTGAACTTGAGTTTTCATTTCTCTGGGACAAATGCCCAAGAGTATAATTGCTGGATTAAATGGCAGATACATGTTTCAGAAGAATACGTTTTTCTTGGAGTATTTTGTGTATGCCTGTTGGCAGTTTCAGATTGGAGGCCTCTTCAGTTCTCTGAGTGGGATATAAAGTCTGCAATAAGAAAGCCCAGGGAACTTGCTGTCATGGCATGCCTTACGCCCTGTGGTCCCTAGGCAGTCGACTTTCTTTTTCTACCTTTCAGTATCTTCCAATATTTGTGGAATATTGTCTTATGTCCAGGGTTTTTAGTGTTAAGAAGGAGAATGAATGTGGCTATTTGATGCTACTGGATAGGACGTCTTCCTTTACTTTCTCCAAAATCTTTCCACCACCAAACAGCATACCAGATATTTATTTATTTACTTACTTGCTTATCCCTGATGAGAACAGAGTCTCTATAAATCAGGAAATTGTTATTGTTCTCTGCCATCTCTCCGGCGCATAGAAAAGAGCCTGGTTTAATAAAAACCTGTTGAATAATGCCTTTTATAGCAACATGGATGGACTTAGAAAGTGTCATATGAGTGAAGTAAGTCAGATAGAAAAGGAGAAATATCATTTATGACATCTCTTATATGTGAAATATAAAAATAAATGATACAAATAAACATGTTTACAAAATAGACTCACAGACTTAGAGAATGGACCTATGGTTGCTGGGTGGAAGGATGAGAGGGGAGGGATAGCTAGGGAGTTTGAGACGGATATGTACACACTGCTATATCAAAATGGATAATGAACAAAGACCTACTGTATAGCACAGGGAATTCTGTAATATGGTAGCCTGAATGAGAGTAGTTTGGGGGAGAAAGAATCATATATGCAGTCTCTTTGCTGTGTTTGGTGGCTCAGCTGGTAAAGAATTGACCTGCAGTGCGGGAAACTTGGATTTGATTCCTGAGTTGGGAGGATCCCATGGAGAAGGGAATGGCTATCCACTCCAGTATTCTTTCCTGGAGAAATGGAGGTCAACAGATACAAACTCCCAATTAGAAAATAAACAAATCAGGATGATGTAACTTACAGCATGTTGATATAATCAATAATATTTCAGAGCATATATGAAAGTTGCCAAGAGAGTAAATCCTAAAATTTAATTTTGTGTCTTGACAAATTGTAGCTACACTTATTGTGGCAATCTTTTAATATGCACGCAAATATCAAATCATTAGTTTGTACACCTAAAACCTTTATGATATCATATATCAAGTATCAGTTCAGTTCAGTAGCTCAGTAGTGTCTGACTCTTTGCGACCCCATGAATTGCAGTGCCAGGCCTCCCTGTCCATCACCATCTCCCAGAGTTCACTCAGACTCGCGTCCATCGAGTTGGTGATGCTGCCATCCAGCCATCTCATCCTCTGTCATCCCCTTCTCCTCCTGCCCCCAATCCCTCCCAGCATCAGAGTCTTTTCCAATGAGTCAACTCTTCTCATGAGGTGGCCAAAGTACCGGGGTTTCAGCTTTAGCATCATTCCTTCCAAAGAACACCCAGGACTGATCTCCTTTAGAATGGACTGGTTGGATCTCCTTGCAGTCCAAGGGACTCTCAAGAGTCCTCCACAGTTCAAAAGCATCAATTTTTTGAACTACGGTTCAAAAGCATCAATTCTTCGGCACTCAGCTTTCTTCACAGTCCAACTCTCACATCCATACATGACCACTGGAAAAACCATAGCCTTGACTAGACAGAACTTTGTTGGCAAAGTAATGTCTCTGCTTTTGAATATGCTATCTAGGTTGGTCATAACTTTCCTTCCAAGGAGTAGGCATCTTTTAATTTCATGGCTGCAATCACCATCTGCAGTGATTTTGGAGCCCCCCAAAATAAAGCCTGACACTGTTTCCACTGTTTCCCCATCTATTTCCCATGAAGTGATGGGACCAGATACCATGATCTTAGCTTTCTGAATGTCAAGTATACCTCAACTAAAAAACTTTATAAAGAGAAAAACAAAACCTTTCTTTTCCTTATACTATCTCTTTGGTGTGGAATAACTGAATTTTCTAGAACTGGACAATTTTGGTGAATATTGAAAAAATTACTCTTCCCCCCACCCCAAATTAGGTCACTTTATACTGACACCATTAAAAAAAAAATCTCTGTGCAATTTTCACCTTTTCGTGTTTTATGTCTGCAAAAGGGCATACTATTTTGCAGGGGGTACAAAGAAAAATCACCTCTGTACTTTCCCTCGCGACCCTCCCAGATCTGAGCACATTACCTGCATACTCCTGGCCAAATCAGTCACTTCCTCGTGCCCGGTCCTTGCAGCAGCCTCTCCCCACCAGCCTTCTGGAGTCCCAGCCTCACCCTCCTGCTATACCCTCAGAGGGCAAGGGGTCTCTGTTCAGGGATGTGCTACTAACAGAAGACTCTCCTTAACCAAACTTCAGCCACGTTCTTCTGAACACCCTTCCCAAGTAGCTCTTGGTTTTGGACTCCTGTGTCTGCCTCTTAATTTCCCACATTTAGCAAAATTCCTGCTAAGTTAGTTGAGGCAGAACCCCTCACCTTCAATATCTGATCACTCTCAGTATCTGATCAAATGCTCTCATCTTACTCCATCTTCCAGGTCATATCTGATCACCCTGGCTGCCTTCAGCATTCCTGTCAAGTTGGTTTGGCAGAATCTCCCCTTACCTGTGATGCTTCCTGTTAGTAATTTTCCATCCACTGTCCACCCCCCTGCTCCTTGATTGTATATTCCCATTTGTCCATCATGTACTTGGAATCGAGCCCAGTTCTAAACTGAGTTCTTTTCATGTGTTGCTGTTATTCCTAAATAAAATCTGCTTTCACTGCTTTCACATCTGTCTGTCTCTGGCTTTCCTTAACACTATGATCCCAACACCCCACAATGGAACTGCAGAAGTGCTTCTCTGAAAGCACAGGTTCCCATAGCAGTGGGCTAATCTGTCCTGTGGTCAGCATATTGGGGTTAGATTGGCATTTATGGGTAAGCTTGGAACCTCACTAGCTTTTACCATGTCAATAGAAAGATGAGTTTTTGGTTCTAAACGACAGCTGTACAAATGAGATTTCAAAAAGTGCAGTTTTGCCTCCAATTTTGGCCTGGTTATCCTGCTTTTTCTCAATCCAGCCTTCCAGGAACTGGATTCTACCTGTACTGGCTCATCTCAACTGTTTGGTAGGTGGTCAAATCAGACTACTGCATGTTAACTTCTGATGCCTTTTCCCTCACCCCTTCTTTAAGATCCATCACTGCGTCCTGTTGATGAGACTCTTAAAACCTTGTCCAATTCTATCTGTCTCAGTATCTTCATCCTGGGCAAGTCCCTGAACCGTTGTGTGTGTTTGTTTGTGTTCTCAGTCACTCAGTCATGTCCAATTCTTTGTGACCCCATGGACTGTAGCCCACCAGGCTCCTCTGTCTATGGAATTTTCCAGGCAAGAATATCATAATAGGTTGTCATTTCCTACTCCAGGGGATCTTCCCAACCCAGGGATCAAATCAGGGTCTCTTGCATCTCCTGCATTGGCAGACAGATTCTTTACCACTAGTGCCACCTGGTAAAGGATATTTGATGTCTGACAGTTCATTGTCTATTTGGCAGCCACAATGATCATGTGGAAACCTGTCTCACTGGCTATCGCTTCCCCACTCAATGCCTGTGCCAGCTCTGGTCAGATGTAGCATAAGGTACAATCTCTTTACCCACTATCATACCAGCAGATGGCCCTGCCCTCTTCCTTAAGTTCCTCTCTTCCCTGCTCCCCTTGTTCTCATTAAGTTTCAACCTCAAGGTGGATTTGTTTGGAGATGCTGAGCTCTTATCACTAGCACTTACCGCTGGCTCCTCCTTCTGCCTCTGAACCTCTTTCCTGTGCACGTGACTGTATCCTGCTTAGTATTTTGGGCTCAGTGTAGACATCGCCTTCACTTCCTGGTCTCCCAGGACAAAGCAGTCACTCTATCTTACTCTATATGACTGTAATTTAAATTCCTGGACAGCATGTGATATTGTGCTCACAGGTACAGATGGTTGGTGTTTAACCATCTGCTCCCACTAAGTGTAATCTCCAGATACGAGTGTTCTACACCATTGTATCTCCAGTGTCCAGACAGGGACATAACGTGTAGTGTAGTCACTACAGGTGGCCTGGGAACATAACCCAGTGTGCTCCTCCTCTCCTTCTAGAAAGGAGGTGACCCACTGAGGAAATGAAACATCCCTTTGAGCTTCACTTTGGCCTGCTGGAGTGGAAATGCATGACGTTCTGGACCCATGGCCTGTCCTGAGAAGCTCAGAGAAGCCTCGGCTGCATGTGGGTAGTACCTCTGTATGTTCACGCTCGGTGAGGCCCTGTTTGTGGGCTCTGATGGCTGGGTTTATTTTTCTGCCTGGTGGAGCTGCAGTATTTCGTTCTGGAAACCTCATTTAGATGACATTGCTCTAATGGCTTTTGCAGAAGGTCAGTTCCCTTCTGAGAATCTGATATCCTCCAGTGAAGGATTCAAGACTTCCTCAAAATATGATGGGAATAACTGTCTCTGGATTTTCCCTAGGAATTTAGGGGGGTTATTTTTTCTCTTCTTAAATTTAAAAAGAAAGAAAGGAATTGCAGCCTGTGTTGTGCTTGAAAAGGAGGAAGAACCTCCAGATGTTTTTTGATTTCTGTTTCGATGCAAGGACAGCCATTTTCAAGCTGTTTAGGGGGCACAATGGCAACCCACTCCGGTACTCTTGCCTGGAAAATCCCATGGACAGAGGAGCCTGGTAGGCTGCAGTCCACAGGGTGGCACAGAGTCGGACACAACTGAAACGACTTAGCAGCAGTCGCAGCAGCAGCAGCTTAGCAGGGAAGAGAAAACCCCCAGAATGGCACTGTGGGGACAGGGCCTCCTGTCTACTAAGGGCAGGAGGTCAGGGCATCCTGTAACTTCACCTCCTTGGTAGGCATATGGACCAGTGAATAAGGATAAACAAGCCTTTCAAATAAACAAGATCAAAACTTTTATTTAGTGCTTGCTGTGCATTAGATAACAAAAGCTTATTCTATGATTCATTTAACTCTTATGCCTGTGGGCAACTTAGCCACTCAGAGCTCCAGTTTCCTTATCTGTATGATGGGCATAGCAAGAGAACCAAGCCCTTTTTCCGTGGTGAGGGTTGGCACGCCTCTTCAGCCTTCTGTGTGGCCACCACCTTTCTCAGCAGCCCAGACAAGTTTGAGTGACAAGTGGAAGTCAAACTCTGTACTGGGCGTTGGGGGTCCTTGACCATAGACTGTGGCAATGAGGTGAACGTATGTCCACCAAAAAAAAAAAAAAAACAGCACAACCTAAAAGTTGATAATTTTGTTTCATTTGAGGACATTGCTGAAGACTAGAGCCTGGGTAAGCAGCCTCTCACTAGCTCCAAGGGACTGTACCAAAGAGGAAAATAAGGAGACAGGATATATAGGAGTTTTTGCTGAAACAAACAAACAAACAAACATGTAGTCAGACATCAAAAGGTTGCTGTTATCACAAAAAATAAAGATCTCATGTTAATGGTTTTAGTGCATTTCTGTATGGGAAGATGCAAGAGTCTGGGCTCATTGAAATGATTCCTTTGACATGCGTCTTAACTACATGGCTGAGGGCTTGAAAACAGGCATAGTTCATTGTTTACAGGAACGGCAGATGACATCTATCACTCACAGAGAGATGGCAAGCAACTTGATTGAGCATGTGTATAAATGCCTCCTCCTATGACTCTGACTATAGTTTCTGGAATGTCCATCTTCTGCGAGGTACTATGCTAGGTCTCTGCTTATATTATCAGCCAAAAAAATATATTGATTGACACCTATTTCAGATATCAGGCCAGGTTTTGGGTGCCAGGGAGATGTTTTATTCTGTACAAGACAGAACATGCATTTCCCAACTACCCCATGATCCAGTGGGCATAGATGTACACTTGTTCTTCATGATAATTCTAAGTAGCGGCAGGCACCCCACTTCATACGGGAAGAGCCAAGACAGAAGTTACCCAGTGTGTCCGGAGGTGACTTGGTTCTGACCTGAAGGTCTAGGTGTGAACTTGGTCATGCCATTCCCAGGGTCTGTGAGCCTGCATACTCCCTTTCTGAGTCTCAGTGACATGAAAACAAAAACATCTCTGCAAAATTGTAAGTAACCCTCAACAGATGAGAGTTTTAGATCATCACCAAGGTATATAACTGCCAAGTGGTTTAAGATTCACAGCCCAGCCTGGGACCTCCCATCCCAGGGTCCTTGCACTAGCCCCAGGGCCCTCAAGTTAAATGCCATACTACATGGCTGCACAGGGAATGAATGAGCACAGTAGTGATGCTGCAGATTTCTCAGGAGAGGTTTCAGAGGGAGGGGCAGGTAGAGAAGACTTGTAGCAAGAAGGCAGGTGGTGTGTCTTCTACAGGATAGTGGAAGAAAAGAGTCTGAAGGAGGCATTTGCGTGGCCAGGCCAGTCAGAAGCCAAAGGAGAAGAATGGAGGGAGTAAAAATGGAAATGAGGTTTGGCTAGCACGTGGAGAGGAGAACAAAAGCATGGGAACAGTGTTTGCCTGCTCTGGAGGCCAGGCCAGAGTGTGAGCTCCCAGGGTGCCCTCTACAGCTGGTTAGTGCAGAACTGGGGTATCAAGCCTGAATTGCTGTGTTAAAATTCCTCATATTGTGCCATTTCTTTCCACGAGGGGAATAAATGCTTAATGTTGCTTATTTCCTGACTCAGGGGAAGAGACTCAGGCAAAGAGGTAACCATTAGTCCTTCTGTGTTTATCCATTAGTGATGGAGGGGAGATGACCAGGACATCAGTGATAACAGAGGAGCACAATCAGGGCTCCTAGCGGCCAGTCCCATGGTGAGTTCGACACAATGTTCTGAGTGCAATAGAGAGAGGTTATAACAAGTCCCTGTCTGCAGAGTCATAGAGGAAGGACTTCTGCTTGGAGGAGATCCTACATGTCCCTAGAGGGGCCCATGCAGGTCCAGGATTGCCCAGTGCTTGCAGTGCTCTTATCCTCCTAGTTTTCACGGTGACTGTGTGCGCTCATGTCTCATTTATTGATGTTGCTATTTAGTTGCTCAGTAGTGTCCAACTCTTTTGGGACCCCATGGACTGTAGCTCCCCAGGCTCCTCTGTCCATGTGATTTTCCAGACAAGAATACTGGAGTGGGTTGTCATTTCCTTCTCTAGGGGATCTTCCTCACCCAAGGATCGAACTCGTGTCTCCTGCATTGGCAGGCAGGTTCTTTACCACTGAGCCACCTGGGAAGCCCCTTGTTTCTCATTCCCTGAGACTTTTATTTGAACTAGAGGAAGGTAAGCTAATCTTCCTGGGATAATTCTGATTCTACACTCCAGATGGGTTCTGTACCCCTATTCTATGCACGTGTGTGACCTAATGGAGTACAAGGGCCTTTGTATTTACTGTCTGGCTTCATCCTCCTGTCACCCTCTTGAATGGTGGAGACCAGGTGCTAGGAGACCCTCTCATAGGTGCAAAGAGATGAAGCATCTGCCTGAGAATCAGGACTGGAGCTAGCTTTCAGGTCAGTAGACCCCAATATCATGTCCCAGCAGTGATTCAGATTTTGTAAAGCTTTTTTTTTTTCTTTTTAATAATAATTATAAAACACAATAGAGAATGCCAAAGAAAAATAAGTAGTGATAATTGTTAATATTTATTAACCTCAATGTCAGACTCCAAAAGCATTACCTCAATTGAATGGGCTCCAGGAGCGATCTATTATCACTATTCTAAGAAGTCTGGATTTGAGCTGGTACACAGACACCCGTGAGGACATAATTCCCTGACCGGCCATGGATTTCAGTGGAAGCCAGCAGGTGCGAGTGTTGGCTGTTCTTTCACCCATATCAGCTCAAAATTTGTTCCCGTAAGCTCCCATTTCTGCAGAGCCTGAGGGAGTCTGCATATCATTTTGTGAGGGGAAGGTGGCTGGCATTGAGTCTACCTGGTGAACGTGCTGTTAAACAGCTCTGCATTCCTGCATATGCTGGTCACCGAGGGCTGGCAGTGAGTCCTTCTGGACTTGGATTAAATAGAAGTTGCCAGGATCTGTGTTTTATCAGTACTTAAAAAAATCTGACGTGGGCAAAAGGAAATTATTTTACTTACTATTTTGAAATACTGAGGGAATTAAATACTTCATGAACAATTAGGCAGGCCGGTCAGGTTTGATTAAAATGGCACCTTTATGACTGCAGAGGTCTAGACCCAAGGTTTCTTGATTGTTACTTTCTGACCCTGGAGAAGCAGTCCTTGAACACAGCCTCTGGGGTGATATTCTAGAATGATAACAGTCATGGGCAGTCCCTGAAACCACCTGGGCAAAGAGAAAGATAAAATGTTCATTTCTTTGCTGCAGGTTTCTCCTTTCTCTCTTTCCTGTTAGTTCCACGTTTTACCTATTCCTTCAAATGTCCATCTGCCCCTTTTCTTCCGCTCAGCAGACATTCTACCTTCCTGGCCAGTTCATGACCATATACAGATTAGGGAGTGTTCTCTGTATCATTAAATGTTCTAAACCCAGATCATGTGCAGCCAGAATGATGGGTTTTTGCTATGATGAAGCACCTTGTGCACCTCGCAACCTGTACAGCTGGACACAATACCTGACTCACCTCCCTCTAAATAAGAAATTCAGAATGATGCTCTTCATGTCCCCCCCTGCCTCTGGAGAATGTGCCCTTGTGCTACCGAAAGATATGCATGGGGGATCTGGCTGTTCACCACTCAAAAGCCAGTATACAAGCCAGGTTGGTGGAAAGGAAAGTTTGCTTTATTTCAGATGCTGGCAACTGGTGGGGAGGGTGGCGGACATCTGTCCAAAAGCCAATTCCCCACCCGGCCTGACAAGCAGGGAGTGAGAACTTTCATAGACAGAATCAGGGTTGGCGGGGGGTGGGGGGGCGGTTACATGTAGAAACAGCACAGTCATCTCTAACAGTCATCTTCAATTGGTCATCAGTGGTCTGACTAGCATCATCTTGGTTCTTTTAGGTACAGTTAATCTTCAGTTCTGGGTGCACTTTTTCCCATTTCTGTGCATCAATTCTCAGAATTATGGCAGCTCAAGTTCTGGGTACAGTCTGTTCATCATGTAGTTAACTTCTCTACCTGGGGTTTTAGTATCTATAAGACAGCTCACAGGATATGGCTCAGAATATTATCTACAGCCCTTGAGAAAGAACTAACAATCCTTGACTATGCTTAATGACTACATTATTATTATTTAGTCTTCTTTGACTGTTTTCCTTTGTTTTAGCATTTCTCACTTTTCTGATTAAACTGATTCTTTGATTAAAGTTTTCCATAGGCAAAAAGCAGGCAGAAGACATGGAGGGTGGGGGGTGGCAAGGACCGTATGGTCCTGCTCCGTTTCACTTGTTCCTGATGGCTTTCTACTGAGCTGTGAATCCTCTCCTCTCCCGGCTCCCTTCCTATTTCTCTAAAACCATGCTGCCTCTTCCTTTGGCCCTCTACCTACAACCCATTCATTTGAGGACCTCGATTCCATTTGTGGTCCGGCCACTCAAGCCCCCTTACCAAGCACAGCTGCGCTTCCCTTTTCCCGGAAGCCTAGACTTGCTCATCGCTTTCCACATCCTGCCTCCCCACCTCCATCCTCTCCCCAAGCCACTGCTTTCTCTGCATCCCAGACCCTCTCTACTATACCTGGACAGGATGTGGCTGGGGTCCCATCCTTGAGCCTTGCTTTTCTGCCTTCACCCTCCCTGGCAAGCATCACTTGCAGCGGGGGGAACTGCAAGTCCTGCATTGCTCAGGATGGGGCCACAGCTGCCCCTCCTGGCCCTCCTCTGCCAGAGGCAGGACCCACATGAGCTGCTAGGCACCCATCCTCCTCGTACCACCAGCGCCTCTTACCGCTCCAAGCCTGTGCCCAGAGTCCTGTGAAGAGGAATCAGCACAACTCTGACTCCTCTCTTCTGTTCCAGGACCACCGACCCGTCGCTTCTCCCACAGCCTCGAGGCCCTGTACACACTCGTCTCTCAGACGCTCATCCAGCTTCTGCCAAAGGAAAGGCAGGCACCCACTTCCTGGGCAGGAGCACTTGGGAAGGACTCCACGTGTGCTAGTGCTGTCCTGTTACCTCAGAGCCTGTCTATGGACACCATGTGCATACACCCGGGCTCGGTTATGCCACCCAGCGTTGGCACCGCCCACAGGTGGCACCCCAGCAGTCCATGGAAATTGAGAATCCCCCTTCCTGGCACTGCTACGGCCTCCTCCTTGCTCCCAGGACATTCAGGGCCCATTTCCTGCGCTCCCCACAGCTACCTGGACATCCTGGTCACAGCCGTAGAGGCTGCTCTGAGATCCCGGAAGTTCACTTGTCCGACTACGCTTTCTCTGCGCCCGCGCATCGCAGCCTCGGGCTGACTGTGCCTATGTTCTCAGGTCTCCACGAAGCCTGCAACCAGAGGGAAGTGTTTCCTGGGCAAATGAAGAGGCAGTGCATTTTTACAATTATGCCCCTGAAACATTTGTTTGTTTTTCTTTCCAGCCTTCCTGTTCCTTTCAGAAGGTCCTTCCTCAGAAAGAGAAATAAGTGGAGTTTTCAGATCAGGCTCTGCGCTCTGAAGTGCCTTGGATATTCCAAATTCGTTGTTCCAGGCGACCCCCTGGGCCTCTCAGCCACTCCCCCCAGTCCCACCCTCAGGCCCCACACACTAAGGTCCACGCCCTTCTGCCCTTCTCCAGCAGCCCTTGGCAGTGGGGGAACCAGTTATTTACTTCTGAGATTTCAGCTCCCAATCCTTATTTTGCCAACATACACTTTTCTGAAAAACAACCAAAAATAGCCACAGCATATAACCTAGCCAATGCTTGTATGAGTCTTCCTGCTCTTACTGTCTGTCTAACAGGACACGGAGAGAGTGCAAGGGATTTATTGGAGCCCCAGCTGGAATTTTCACTGGAGATGTGCTAGCCTGCTTCAGCTCACAGCTTTCCACCCAGAGACTTCCATGTGTCCTTGAAAAATGCCTGGTTTATTTTGTTGTTTTCTTTCTTGCAATTGTATGATTTTAATGGTCTGTATAATATAATTTTAATGTTCAGCGTGTGTGCATGCTGTCTCTCAGTTGTGTTCGACTCTTTTGCGACCCCATGGACTGTAGCCCACTAGACTCCTCTGTCCATGTGATTTCCCAGGAAAGAATACTGGAGGGGGTTGCCATTTCCTTCTTCAGGGGATCTTTCCTAACCAGGGATCGAACCCATATTGCTTCTGTCTCTTTCAATGTCAGGTGAATTCTTTACCACTGCGCCACGTGGGAAGCCTTTAATGTTCAACCCACAGTCCCTGTTTCCAAAGAGTGGGGTCTTCCTGAAGAATCTCCACTCATGTACACAGAGAAGTGCCCCAAAGAGCTGGGCCCCATGCTGTGAAGAGCACTGGGGGTCCAGCACCCTGAATCTGATGATCCCTCTCCCCGCCTCTGCTCCCAGCAGCTCAGAGGAAGAGGTGGGGAAGGATTCCTTAGGTTTCCTGGCCCTGCAGCCCCCACCACTGTGTGCTGCTCTGTTCTCCCCCTCCTAGTGGCCAAATTGGTGGGGGGCCATGCCTAGAGACTGGAGTTATGTCCTCTCATCTCCCTCTGCACCAGCCAGGATCTGAGGTCTAACCCCCAGTGGTCCTTGCTCCCTGGAGGCCACCTTGGCCTTAGCAGCCTCCACTCAGATGGTCTCCCTGCTGTTCCTACACTCAGGGCCTCTCCCCAAGGTGACCCCCTCCAGAGAGACCCTCAGTCACCTTATCCCTCTTAAAGGGCTGCAGATGCAAACACAAGGAGGCTTCAGAGCCCTTCTTCTTTCAGATGGAGCAGGAGCCCTGTGGGGGCCCAAGAAGTGGTGGGCATGGCTTGGCATGAGAGTTTGGGTTAGTACTTATCATTTTTGCTCCAATTTTCAAATATGACTTAATAAACTGGCGAGAAGTTTAATCTGTTATATTTATCCATATTTCTGTTCTCTCCAGAGTTTTTTCTTCCTTCTTTGTGCTTCAGGATTCTTTCTCAGTTATTGTTTTTCTGTTTCTCTCTAAAGAACTGATTTTGGGTCATTCTTTAAAAGGACGCTTTCTTCACATAGATGTGAGATCCTGCGGGCAGACCGCATGCAGCCTGCCTCCTGTGTGCCAGGACCTGGGCATGCCCCATACAGCCCCTGGGGTCTGGAAGATCCACACAAGGGTGATTGCTCCCTCTGTATGTGCAGTCTGTGTTAATAATTCAGTCGTATCCGACTCTTTGCAACCCCATGGAATGTAGCCCATCAGGCTTCTCCATCCATGGAATTCTCCAGGCAAGAATACTGAAGTGGGTTACCATTTCCTTCTTCAGGGGATCTTCCTGACCCAGGGATCGAACCTGGGTTTCCCTCACCATCTGAGCCACAAGGGAAGCCCTGCACGTGCAGTCTGCCCATCTATCACAGTCCAGGTGGGGGCATGCTGAGTTAACCAGCAACTCCAGTCTGGCTAAACCAACAAGTTCTCTGCAGTTTGGTGGCCAAACCATGTCTTCTTCAGGGAAGTCTGAACTCCTCCCAGTTTTGTCCTTTGTGATTTCTCCTTCAGCCTAAGGAGAAACCCTATACTGTATAGATTTCTGTATGTCCTATAGTTATTATTTTATTATAGTTGATAATTCTTGTGTTAATCTCCCATTTAACCTACTACTTGGTTTCTATCTCTTTTTTGGACCCAGATTGATACAAAAGCCCAAATGATTGTTGATAAATGTGCAGAAGGGATTCAGCTGAGCAAAAATAGACTGTCCGACCAATGGTCTGAAGCAATTGGATACCCACAGAGCAAAAAGTGAACCTAAGCATTAACTTTACACAGACTGGGAGAAGACATAAAGCCATCAAAGGACTAAATCTAGGAAATATATAGAACTCTCAGGACTCCACAGTGAAAAGAACAAGCCATACAATTCAGAAATGGCAAGAGAGCTGAATAAATATTTTACTGAATAAGATACACAGATGGCAAATAAGCCCATGAGATGAGCAATATCATTAGCCATCTAGGAAATGCAAAACGAAGCCACAGTGGGACATAAATACCACACACCTATCACAACGGTGAAAATAAAATATGAGAATTCCAAATGCTTAGGATGCATAGAGGGTGAGTTACTTAGAAGTATCTGGTGGGAATGAAAAATGAGACAGCCCACCCTCCTCAGCACCTCCCAGAAAACAGATTGGCATTTTCTTATAAAAGTAAACCTGCATTTATCAGATGATCGAGCAGCTGCCTTCTTAGACATTTGTTTAATAAAGTGAAGACATGTACTCACAAAAAATCTATACACAGATTTTCATAGCAGCTTTATTTGTAATAAAGAGCCAAAATATGGGAAGAACCAAAATATCCTTTAATGAGTGAATAAACTGATATCTCTTTACAATAGAGCGTCACTTGGCAATAATAAGAAACAAAATAATAGATGAAGCATAACTCAGTAATAAAAATTCAAACAACTTGGATGGATCATAAGGAAATTACAGTGAGTGAAAAAGTCAGTCCCTGGCATACAGGTGGCTGCATGCAGGCCTTCCACAGGCTCTCATGTCTGTGTGGAGGTTACCTTTTAAAGAATGACCCCAAATCAGTTCTTTAGACAGAAAAATAATAATCAAGAAGGAATCCTGGGGCATGAGGAAAGAAGAAAAAACACTGGAGAGAGCAGAAATACGGAAAGCGACAGATTCTGTAATTCCACTTGTATAACATTCTTGAAGGACAGAATTATATAGAGGACAGATCGGTGGTACCAGGAGTTAGGGATGGGAGTAGGAGGAAATTGCGTGTGGTTATAAAAGGACAACATGTGATATTTTGGGGCTTTCCTGGTGACTCAGGAGGTAAAAAATCTGCCTACGCAGCAGGAGACCCAGGTTTGACCCCTGGGTCAGGAAGATCCCCTGGAGAAGGAAACGGCAGCCCACTCCAGTATTCTTGCCTGGAGAATCCTGGCAGTATTCTTGCCTGGGGGAGCCTGGTGGGCTGCCATCCATGCAGTCGCACAGAGTTGGACACAACTGAAGCAACTTAGCAGCAGCAGCCTTAGACATCCTGTTTAGAGGGCCCCTTCATCGGAGATGTATTCGTAGGCTCACCTGTCTGTTCTTTCATTACTTTTTTGAGTACTAAAAATAATTAAGTCTTTCATCAACATGCAGTTTATTTATCTGCATGGTATAAGGTCTTCAACATTTTCTCCAAATGGTTAGTAAATTTTCCAGTTCCCCTTCTTGAACAAAAATAATTTTTTAAATGCTTTCTTTCTCCTATACTAAATTCACACACACACACACGTACATACATATATATACACATATATATGTATATATATATATATATATATATATTTGGATCTGTTCCTGAAATTTTTTCTATTTAATTCATCTATCTATCCATTCCTTAGCCTTTGTTACTGTGTTAAATTACTTTGCTTTTCAAATATGATTCTGCTCTTACGTACTAAGTGGTCCCTTCTTCCATTACTTCCGTGAAATGTACTAGCTACTCTCAAGGATTTTTTTCTCCCAGGTAAAATTTAAGGTAAAAGAAACGACCTTGAAAGCTGTTTTCCAGAACACCACTGTTCTACTCTGCACATTCATGCATGAAAAAAAAGTGAAAGTGTTCATTGCTCAGTCATGTCCAATTCTTTGGGACCCCATGATTGTACCTACTTGCCCCTATCCTGCAGAGCTGTCACTCTGCCAATCACAAGTGAAAATGGCCGATCCAACTTTTCTTTGGGGTGTGTGCTTCCTTTCCTGCCTCGACAGCACTGAAATAGCGTGAAGAAAGGAAGAGCGAGAGCAGCCTGTGCCTCAGTCACGGAGGGCAACACCTGGCCTGGGAGCCTGCTCAGAATGCAACCACAGCCTAGCAGGCAGCCCACAGGAGTTCCTGCAAGGAGAGAGCTAACGACAACCAGGTGCTGGCAATTTCCTCAGAATACCGTTCACAGACGGGGTGGAGTGAGGGTTGACAGGGGGAAGTTTGGTTTAAGGGTCTGCCGGAAGGCTCCTCTGTGAAGACTCATTAGGATTCCTTCCAGGTCTAAGTACAGGAAATTGAGCTCTTCAGGCCAAGAGCCAGGTTAAACAGAACAGCCTCAAGACAGACTGCGAGGCAGATGTTGATGAGGTGGAGGTGGGAGGCACCTCTCCATTCTCTCCCACAGGCCTCTGGTCCTTAGAGGGCAGGTGGACACTGTTCCTGCTTAAGCTGCAATAGTGAAAGTCATTTCCTGGGACTGAAATAAAGTCAACAAAGCCAACAACTTCCTTGTAGGAGAAAAATCAGCACTGAGAGCAGACAAGCAGCAGGGCAGCCACATGGGTGAGCCACCCAGCAGACACACAGGCCTTGCACACAGAAGGGTCATACCTGGCTTAATGCTCTGCTGTCACCATCTTAAAATTCTTATTAATTTGGAATAAGAGGCCCACTCGCTCATTTTGTGCTGCGTCCATAAATTACATATTAATCAGTTCAGTTCAGTCTCTCAGTTGTGTCCGACTCTTTGTGACCCCATGAATCTCAGCATGCCAGGCCTCCTGTCTATCACCAACTCCCAGAGTGTACCCAAACTCATGTCCATCAAGTCGGTGATGCCATCCAGCCATCTCATCCTCTGTCGTACCCTTCTCCTCCTGCCCCCAATCCCTCCCAGCATCAGGGTCTTTTCCAATGAATCAACTCTTCGCATGAAGTGGCCAAAGTATTGGAGTTTCAGCTTTAGCAGTAGTCTTCCCAATGAACACCCAAGACTGATCTCCTTTAGGATGGACTGGTTAGCTCTCCTTGCATGTATTAATTGATTCTAATAGACAGTTTAGGAAAAGGTAGGATCTTTAATTCTAGTCAACTAGAGCCTTCTCAAGTTCAAGCCCCTGTCAGCTGGAGAACATCAAATTATTCTTCCCTTTTTGTCTCTGCCATCTGGTACTCTCATTTCTTCTTAATCCTCCTCCCTCTATGCTCCTTTAATTTGTTTCTGATCTGCCTGGCTCTCCTTCCAACCTCGTGTGCACACCCAGCACACACCTTCCATGTACATGAGCAAGCCCCCAGTGTTTGAGATAGAGCCTTCATCAGTTCAGTTCAGTCGCTCAGTTGTGTCCTACTCTTTGTGACCCCATGACTCTTTGTGACTCCATGCAACCCCAGCACGCCAGGCCTCCCTGTCCATCACCAACTCCCGGAGTTCACTCAGACTCACGTCCATTGAGTCCGTGATGCCATCCAGCCATCTCATCCTCGGTCGTCCCCTTCTCCCTCTGCCCCCAATCCCTCCCAGCATCAAAGTCTTTTCCAGTGAGTCAACTCTTCGCATGAGGTGGCCAAAGTACTGGAGTTTCAGCTTTAGCATCATTCCTTCCAAAGAAATCCCAGGGCTGATCTCCTT
>SJYQ01095370.1:42961-103420 GCA_006410935.1 Redunca redunca
GATGTTTTTCTGGAACTCTCTTGCTTTTTCCATGATCCAGTGGATGTTGGCAATTTGATCTCTGGTTCCTCTGCCTTTTCTACAACCAGCTTGAACATCAGGGAGTTCACAGTTCACGTATTACTGAAGCCTGGCTTGGAGAATTTTGAGCATTACTTTACTAGCATGTGAGATGAGTGCAATTATGTGGTAGTTTGAGCATTCTTTGGCATTGCCTTTCTTTGGCGTTGGAATGAAAACTGACCTTTTCCAGTCCTGTGGCCACTGCTGAGTTTTCCAAATTTGCTGGCATATTGAGTGCAGCACTTTCACAGCATCATCTTTCAGGATTTGAAACAGCTCAACTGGAATTCCATCACCTCCACTAGCTTTGTTCGTAGTGATGCTTTCTAAGGCCCACTTGACTTCACATTCCAGGATGTCTGGCTCTAGATTAGGGATCACATCATCATGATTGTCTGGGTCGTGAAGATCTTTTTTGTACAGGTCTTCTGTGTATTCTTGCCACCTCTTCTTAATATCTTCTGCTTCTGTTAGGTTTATACCATTTCTGTCCTTTATTGAGCCCATTTAGCATGAAATGTTCCCTTGGTATCTCTAATTTTCTTGAAGAGATCTCTAGTCTTTCCCATTCTGTTGTTTTCCTCTATTTCTTGGCATTGATCACTGAAGAAGGCTTTCTTATCTCTTCTTGCTATTCTTTGGAACTCTACATTGAAGGTCAGGAAGGGCATCGGTGAGGAGATACCTCTCATCCAAGGTAAGGAACAGTGGCTGTGCTTTATCAACTTTATCACTATCTTAAGACTAAATAGATCTTAAGGGGAATATTGGTGAAAGGATTTTCATTTGTTGGGCTGATGTTTGCTGCTAAATCTCCATATTCCCTGCCCTTATAATGAATATAACTAGCATATAGGAGAAATAAGTATCAACCTTTAAGATTAATCATGTTAGTGTTAGTGTTAGTTGTTCAGTCGTGCCCGATTCTTTGCGACCCTGTGGACTGTAGCCCACCAGGCTCCTCTGTCCATGAGATTTTCTAGGCAATGGTACTGGAGTGGGTTGCCATTTCCTTCTCCAGGGGATCTTCCCAACCCAGGGATCAAACCAGGGTCTCCTACACCGCAGGCAGATTCTTTACCTACTGAGCTACAAGGGAAGCCCAATAGGGTTAAATAAATTCCTTTCATGATTGTAACTCACTACACCCTCACCCTATAGGAATGCAACTTTATTTGGAGGGTGGTGCCTGGTTTAAGAGAAAACACCCTTGGAAAAAATAAGTTTTTTGATTATCAGAAAGAAAGGGTCGTAAAATGTCAGCAGGCCTCATGGCCAGAAGATGATGTAAAACCCCTAAGATCCTTTTTTTATGTAAAGCACCTGATTTTGATAAAGATCAGGACTGCTGACCCCTGCGTGACTCTGTATTCATCCCTATGTGTAACAAAAGGTATATAAACAAACCCCAAAATAAAGAAATCAGATCAGTTCCCGGAAAGACTGATTCCCCCATGTCATTCTTTCTTGCTCCCCGTTTTTCTGGCTGAATTCCCATCTGGAATGTGGGTATTCACCAAGCCTGCTAATTTTGCCTGGGCTTCTAAGATCAGACCAGGGGGCTTCAGTGCCTCCTCTCCTTCGGGAGAATGGGAAGACGCCTGTGGTCTACATAGGTGGTGATTGGTATTCCATGTAAAGCAAGTTATTCAGCCTCTTTTTCTCTGCTAATTTTCTAATCCCTCTCTATCTGTAATTAAATAAGTTATTTCCAAGGACGCCGACTCCGTCCCCACCTTTGGATAACCCTGGATCCACCGGGGCTGGACCCCAAGAACCCTTCTAATCCCTGCTTTTATGAGTTGAGCTTTACTATTTTAAATTCCACATATAAATGAGATTACACAGTATTTGTCTTTAAGTGTCTGGTTTATTTCATTTACTTAATGAAATCCAGGTCCATCCATATTGTCCCAAGTGGAATAATTTCCTTCCTTTATACAGAGGGATAATATTCCATATTTTATATATATACACATATGCATCACACTTTCTTTATCCATTAATCAATTGATAGACATTTATGTTATTTTCATGTCTTAGCTATTGTGAGTACTGCTGTAATGAGCATGGAAATTCAGATATCTCTTCATGATCCTAATCTAAATTCCTTTAGATATATACTCAGAAGTGAGATTTCTGGATCATATGGTAGTTCTGTATTTAATTTCTTGAGAAACTTCCATAATGACTGCACCATTTTCATTCTCACCAAATGAGAATGTAAGTGTATAAGGGTTCCTCTTTCTCCACATCTTTACCAACACTTGTTATTTTTTATATAAATGAAGTATATTTATGTTTTATTAGTCATCCTAACAGGTATGATGCATTGTTGCTGTTATTGTTCAACTACTAAGTCGCATCCAACTCTTTGCAACTTTGTGAACTGTGGCACACCAAGCTTCCCTGTCCTTTATTATCTCTAGGAGTTTCCTCAAACTTGTGTCCATTGAGTTGGTGATGCCATCCAACCATCTCATCCTCTGTTGTCCCCTTGTCCTCTTGCCCTCAATATTTCCCCACATCAGGAACTTTGCCAGAGAGTCAGCTCTTTGTATCAGGTAGCCAAAATATTGGAGCTTCAGCTTCAGTATCAATCCTTCCAATGAATAGTCAGGGTTGAATTCCTTTCGGGTTGACTGGTTTGATCTCCTTGCTGTCCAAGGGACTCTCAAGAGTCTTTTCTAGCACCACAACTCAAAATAATAAATTCCTCAGTGCTCCGCCTCCTTTATGGTCCACCACATTTAAACATGACTATTGGAAAAATCATAACTTTGACTATACAGACCTTTGTTGGCAAAGTGATATCTCTGATGGTTTGGATTTATATATTCTTGATGATCAGTGATACTGAACACCTTTTCTGCATACTTTTTTATGTCTTCTTTGGAAAAGTGTCTATTTAGGTCCTTGGTCCATTTTAAAATTGGATTATTTGTTATATTGCTTTTGAGCCGCAGGAATCTTTATACAGTTTGGGTATTAACTCCTTAACAGGAATAGAATTTGGAGATATTTTCTCCTGTTCTGTAGGTTGCCTTTTCCTTTTGTTTATTGTTTCCTTTAATATGCAGAAGCTATACTTTGATATATTCCCACTTGCTTACTTCTGTTTTTGTTATCTGTGTCTTTGGTGTCATATCCAAACTATCATGACCAAGACCAACGTCTGGAAGGTTTTCCCCTGTGTTTACTTCTGGCAGTTTTGTGGTTTCATGTCTTATATTTATTTTTAATCCATTTTAAGTTAATTTTTGATTTTGTATTCTGTAGCTTTACTGAATTTGTTGATTAGTTCTAACAGTTTTACAGTGTAATCTTTAGGGTTTTCTATTAAATAAGATCATATCATCTTCAGAGACAATTTTACTTCCTTCTTTCCCATTTGAAAACCTTTTATTTCTTTTTTCTTGCCTAATTACTCTGGTTAGGACTCTAGTATAATGCTGAATATAAGTGGTCAGAGTGGGGATTCTTGTCTTATTTCTGATCTTAGAAGAAGAGATTTCAGCTTTTCACCACTGAGTATGTTAGCTTACTATCAGTTCAGTTCAGTCACTCAGGGGTGTCTGACTCTTTGCGACCCCATGAATCACAGCACGCCAGGCCTCCCTGTCCATCACCAACTCCCAGAGTGTACCCAAACTCATGTCCATCAAGTCAGTGATGCCATCCAGCCATCTCATCCTCTGTCATCCCCTTCTCCTCCTGCCCCCAATCCCTCTCAGCATCAGGGTCTTTTCCAGTGAGTCAACTCTTCGCATGAGGTGGCCAAAGTATTGGAGTTTCAGCTTTAGCATCAGTCCTTCCAATGAACACCCAGGACTGATCTTCTTTAGGGTGGATTGGTTGGATCTCCTTGTAGTCCAAGGGACTCTCAAGCGTCTTCTCCAACACCACAGTTCAAAAGCATCAGTTCTTTGGCACTCAGCTTTCTTCACAATCCGACTCTCACATCCATACATGACCACTGGAAAAACCATAGCCTTGACTAGACAGACCTTTGTTAGCAAAGTAATGTCTCTGCTTTTGAATATGCTATCTAGGTTGGTCATAACTTTTCTTCCAAGGAGTAAGCGTCTTTTAATTTCATGGCTGCAATCACCATCTGCAGTGATTTTGGAGCCCCCCAAAATAAAGTTTGACACTGTTTCCACTGTTTCCCCATCTATTTCCCATGAAGTGATGGGACCAGATGTCATGATCTTAGTTTTCTGAATGTTGAGCTTTAAGCCAACTTTTTCACTCTCCTCTTTCACTTTCATCAAGAGGCTTTTTAGTTCCTCTTCACTTTCTGCCATAAGGGTGGTGTCATCTGCATATCTTACCATAGATGGCTTTTATTATATTGAGGTACATTCTGCTATATCTTGTTGAGACTTTTTATTAGGTAAAGATATTAGATTTTACAAAATGCTTTTTCTGCATCTATTGAGATGATCATATTATTTTAGTCCTTCATTCTTTTAATGCATTATATCACACATTGATTTGTCCCAGGGAGGGGTGAGCCTAGAGAGGCCAGGAGAACACCCCTGAAAGAACCAAATGGAGGCACTTTCTGGGCCCACTGGGCAGGTTCCTTCCCATAGTCTCTCCTTTAAGTCACACTGTAGGGACATTAAACCTCAGGAGTGGGAGAGGAGATCAAACACATGAGAAGGCTCAGGCTGCGGACTGTTCAGCCCACCAATGCGGGCTTTCTAGGGGAATGAGGTGAAATCTTAGCTTTGAATCAAATTTATTCAAAGTGAGGTTTAGTCGAGCTGTTTATTTGAGCTCTTTCTCCTTCTTACTGCATGCTTTAATCTCTATAATCTCCCCTCTTAGGACTGCTTTTGCTGTATCCCGTAAGTTTCAGCATGTTGCGTTTCTATTTTCATTTGTCTCAAGATATATTTTTATTTCCCTTTTAACTTCTTCTTTGACCCATTGACTGTCCAATTATATGTTTTTTAATTTTCTTGTGAACTTACCAACTTTTCTCCTGTTATTGATTTCTAGTTTCATACCATTGTGATAGGAAAAGACAATTGATATGATTTTGGTCTTTTAAAATTTGCTAAGACTAATTTTGTGATGTAAATATGATCAATCCTGGAGAATCTTCCATGTGTTCTTGAGAAGAATGTGTCTTCTGATGCTGTTGGATGGAACGTTCTCTTTATATTGTTAGGTCAGTTTGCTTAATAGGTGTTCCTGTCCACCATTTCCTTATTGACTTTCTGACTGAAAAATCTACCCATTGTTGAAAGTAGAATATTGAAGTCCCCTACTAGAATTGCATTACTATCATTTCTTCCTTCAGTCTGTTAATATTTCTTTTATACATTTAGCTACTCTGATGTTAGTTACATATGTATTTACAGTTGAGTCTATGGTGAAGTCAGATGTCCATTTCACTCTCTCTGCCCCCTGGGAGAGCTTCAGAGTGGAGGGGACTGCTCTTGGCCCTGCTGCATAGGCTTGGGGGAGAGGTAACTCAGGAAGAATGAAGCTGTCCTTGCCACCCTGTTCAATGTGTCTTTTCTCATTTCTGTGCTCTATCAGCTACTGAAATCTCTCACCTAGAATCCAGGTCTCTCTTGAAGGCATTTTCACGTGTGGATAGTTGTTCATCTTAGTGTTTCTATTAGGAGATATGGACGAAATGTCCTATTCCACCAGCTTGCTGTCACCACTTTCTAATGGCTGCATTTCAAACAAGGTGCAAAATGTACAAAGGAGTCAGTAAAAACTTGGTCTTGCCAATATGGGACATGTTCAAACACATCTAGGCCTTATGTGAAAAATTTTGTAAGGAGGATAATTTGGGGGAGGTAGTTGTATAAACTCCAGCCCCCAATAGGGGTGGAGGTCATTTCCTCCATCTCTAATGGGGACCTCTAGTCAACAGAAGGGCTCCAAAGGAAGCCTTGGAGAGTGTGCCCACAGGGTCTGGTTCTTGTGTAAGAGCAGGAGGTTGAACCACTGATGCTAGCTGTGCTGCTGGTGGGAGAGTCAGAGGCCCACTGTTCTGGGTGGGATGCCTCTGGCCAGATGTGGGCCTCATGCAGGAGGCAGCCCAGCATCAAGGACTAGCTGAGCAACTTCAATTCAGTGAGGAGAAAGTGGGCTGACCTCCAGTTTCCTGAGTAAGCAACCAACAGAAGAAAGTGAACCCAACTGCAGGGGAAAGGACTGCAGGTGAACGATGCCCCAGGGAGGGATGAGGCTAGAGAAGCCAGGCGAACTCCCCTGAGAGAACCAGATGGAGTAACTTCCCTGGCTGGCTGGGCAGATTTCCACCCATCGCCCCTCCTCCCAGCCTTAGTGTGGGAACCCTGAGCCTCAGTAGTGAGTGCAGGAAGAGGTCAGCAGAAGAGACAGGTTGTAGATGGTCCAGCAGACTCAGAGTGACCCTGAGACTAGAAGAACTTGAGAATAATCAGAACACTTCCATCAGGAGGCTAAACGAAGTATGAGGTCTGCTGGAATTTTCATCCAGGGCCAGGGGAAGTCACATCTCCACTGGATACCTTCTAAAGGTCTGTGCCTTTAAAGAGACAAAGAGAATGACATTTTATAAATATGCTGTATCCTGACAGCATAAATTACACTTAGAAGGATTCTATTTCTTGTTAGCAACAACCTGGCACTAGGAAGAGTTGGAAATACTTCAATGAACAATGTAAACAGAAAACCTAACAAGTGGAGCCAGGAAAAAAAAAAAAAAACAGGCTCAAACTATGGTGAGCCAAGAGAGTGGGCCCTGGGACCCAAGATTTAGGGTGCATTTATCCCTGTGCTCTCCCTTTTCCCTCCTCTCTTTATCTCCCCATTTGGAATATCCTTTGCCTCATTTGGATCAGCACGTGGTTTGGAATGATCTAACTCCAAAAGGCAATGTGTCTTTCATACTGAACATCCCTGTTTTCTGACACCAGCAGCACAAGTCACTTTTACAGGAGGCCTTTGGGTAGCTCTCCAGACGTCTCTCATCTCAGACACCATGAGCACTGATCACAGACCTTCAGGCCACAAGTCTGCCCTGGGATGGTGCAGGCAGCCACAGGCAATCCTTCAAATCACCTCAAGAGCCTGGTCCAGCCAGAGAACTTGCCAGCCACAAGTTAACAAAAGCAAATGCCTTGAAAGCAGAGAGAAAAAGGAAAGCAAGAAAACTTTTTTTTTCCTTTGGACTGATTTTTTCAGATGAAGACAAAACTCTGCTAGAGTGAGAGACTTCCAGTGAGGCCAGCAGCTCCAGAACAAGGAGGGCCCCAACCTGGGGACATTAGTGTCCTCAGGCTCTGTCCTGATCTGCTGAAGCAGTGGGCATCCACGCTCATGTTGGTTGCCAGTCTGAAGTCATTGTCCATAGTCACCATGAAATACCACCTGTCATATTGGCTTCCCAGCTGTACTTGTGCATCACAGAAGCCACATTTTTGAGAAATTCGGCAGGAGAGGGCAAAGCACAGGTCCGCTGTGGCTCCCAGACAGCAGATGGGTGGCAGTGGCGGCTGGCTTATACGCTGGAGCCACTGAAAGCCACCAGCAAACCCCTGCGTGTTCTCACAGAAGAGGCAGCTGCTTTCACCAGAGATGCAGAAAGCAGGCTAAGAGTTGCTCCTTGATATTTTAGTTCCCCTTTTCAATAAAAGAGGAAGCTGATGGCTCTCAGAAGTGTCATTTTATGCTGCTGTTCACTAAATGAGTTTCTAGTATTTTGGAGAAGAAGCTGTAAAAATTTCGGAGGAATTCAGGGTGGATGAGCACCCACCTCCGAGGCCCAGTGGCGCCGGTCCCGGGCTGTCCTGTCAGGGACTCACAGGATGCCTTGTGATCACAGTGCAGCCATGTGATCTGCGTTGCTTCACTAAACTCTTCAGGTTTAGTGTATCTTTCAGGTGCGCTTTTCTCGTGTGTAGCCTAAAGATAAGTAGCCTCCATCTCACAAGGCTGTGGTTTCAATTCCATGCAGTATTGCGTATTGTTGTTGTTTAGTCTTAAGTGGTGTCCAACTCTTGTGACCCCATGGACTGCATTGTGCCAGGCTTCCGTGTCCTTCACTGTCTCCCAGAGTTTGCTTAAATTCATGTCCATTGAGATGGTGATGCTATCCAGCCATATCATTCTCTGTCACCCCCTTCTGCTCTCAATCTTTCCCAGCATCAGGGTCTTTTCCAATGAACTGGCTCTTCACATCAAGTGGCCAGTGTTGGAGCTTCAGCTTCAGCATCAGTCCTTCAATGAATATTCAGAGTTGATCTCCCTTAGTATTGACTCCTTGCTGCCCAAGGGACTCTCAAGTGTCTTCTCAAGCACCACAATTCGAAAGCATCAATTCTTCAGCATTCAGCCTTCTTTATTAGGCATCAGGCAGAACACGGGTTGCCTCTGTCTCCCTGGGTCCTCAGACCTCTGCTGAAGCTGTTCACCATCCCAAGTACCCTTTTTTGAGACAGCCAAGGAGGAAGGAGGCCGAGGGAGAGAGGAAGCTGGCAGTGGCACCAACCTTCCTCCTCTGTCCACCTGGGACCCAGAGGCCTGTGTGGGAGGCGGGCCGTGTGGGAAGGAGCTCGGCTGGTGTTGGACACCTGGGGAAGGGCTGTCTGGGCCCCACTGTCGATCTTTCATCAGGTTTCCCCAGCCCCCTGGAGAGTGAGTGCGTCTGTGGGACACCTGCACACTTAGAGCCCAGGTGAGAAGCAGACCAGATTAACCCACCTTATTAGAAATACAGAGCCTTTGAAATAGCTGTTTAAACAGCTCCCCCTCCCCCCCACACACATTTTTCTTCCACAGCAGACACTCACTCCAAGCCCTCCCCCTCTGATGGATGTGCAGGTTTATCTCCTTGAAAATGAAGTCTCTGGGCTGCCCCTTCCCACGGGCTTCCTCTTTCAGACAGAATGTGGTCACTGCAGCAGCTCATAAATGACCTTCCGTTCCCAGCAGGATGAACCCCAGTCTGCATGGAGGGAACTGGCTCACATGAGAGAAACAGGTAACAGACAGCCAATTATACTGGCATCACACTTTGCTGGAGGCACTTTGAAAGCACAGAAAAGTAGCGCCAGATGCCTCTTGGGCAGGTCAGGAAGCTTTTCAGAAGAGAGTATGTCCTCGCTGAATCTTGAAAGATGTGCCTGGTGTTGTTAGAGAGACACTGTGAAAAGTGACATCCACGCGAACAGAGGATGAAATGGAAATCCTGTCCTGGGAACACATAAATGACGATGTCCAAGTGAGTCATTATGAAGGTGGCCCTGCACAAAGCCTCCAGGCCACTCTTCATGCTGAGTACCCATCTCATGCCTGCACATTGCCCAGCAGCATGTGAAACCGCGGGAGCTTTGGACAGGAGCCTCTCCAGGAAGTTTGCGGCAAGACACCAAATGAGAAGCAGGCTCCTCCTGGAGCCACAGATTTCCTGCTTACTCAAGACTAGTTCCCCACAGGCCCTGAAAAATATCTGGTTCAGTGATTCTCACATGTAAAGTATTGAATGTTTTCTTCAGATAACATTGTATGTGCGTGGATGCCAAGCTGCTTCAGTCATGTCCAACTCTTTACGACCCTACAGACTGTAGCCTTCCAGGCTCCTCTGTCCGTGGGACTCTCCAGGAAAGAAAGCTGGAGTGGGTTTCCATGCCCTCCTGCAGAGGAATCTTCCTGACCCAGGAATCAACCAGGGTCTCCTATGTCTCCTACACTGGCAGGTGGGTTCTTTACCACTAGCGCCAGTTGGACAACCCTAACATTGTATCCAAAAGCCTAATATAAAAAACCCATACAAGAGTAGTCTTTCTGATAGAAAGAGAGGGTCTCCCAGTCCAAGTTACAGAGATGCTCCAGCAAGGTACAGCTTGCTGGAAACCCCAGTATTCCTCAAAGTTCACTTGGAAAATCCACTATGCCAACTCAGGCTGCTCGTGGGCAGAGAGGAGACTAAGGCCAGGAAAGCTGGTCTTTCTACCTGCCTCCAGAGGAAGACTGAGCCTGTACCCTGGAATCATTCTGCAGATACTGTTCCAAGGCCAATGCTGATGTCTCCTTCAGGTCTTTGGTCTCCGCGTTCTGTAGAAGTGCTGGGAAGTGCTCAGGTTGCTTCATAAATGGAGGGTAAGGAATTAGGGAGAAAGACTTTTGTATCAAGGGGAAACCCTGGGTGGCTCAGTGGTAAAGAATCCACCTGCAATGCAGGAGACACAGGTCTGATCCATGAGTCGGGAAGATCCCCTGGAGAAGGAAATGGCAACTCACTCCAATATTCTTGCCTGGGAAATCCCATGGAGAGAGGAGCCTGGGAGGCTACATACAGTCCATGGGGGTCTCAAAGAACTGCCATGACTTAGAGACTAAACAACAACAACAATTCTTGTATCAAATATCTGCCCTCTGTAACAAACCATGCCAGAATTTAGTGGCTTGAGACAACAACGCTGTTTCTCACGGTTCTGTGGGTTGACTGCTAGTCTCAATCTGGTAACTCATATATTCAGCTGAAGATAGTGTTGCCATTTTCAGTGGTCACATCTCAAAGAGATGGAGGCATTGGGCCAGGGCAGGCTTCCTTCTTAAATACCCTGTAATGTCTCAACAAATCCATCCAGCTAATTTTTTTTTAAATTTTAATGAAGTATAACTGATTTGCAATGTTGTGTTAGTTTCAGATGTACAGCAAACTGATTCAGTCATCCATACAACTAAATTTGAAGTACATTCTCCAATCACTCATTCATTCAACAAACATTTGTTAGAGAGCCAGGAACTGAGGAGAAGCTGGTTGGATGGACACCATTCCTGACCTTTCTGAGCGCACATAAGGAAAACAGGTAACAGTCAATTATCCCAGCATCACACTTTGCTGGAGACAAAGCACGTAAGAGTAGCCCCAGATGCTGCCTGGGCAGGTCAGGGAGCTTCTCAGAAGAGTGTGCATCCATGCTGATTGTTGAAAGATGTGTCTAGTGTTGTCAGAGAAATACTGTGAGAAGTGACATCCATGGGAACAGAGGATGAAAGGGAAGACAGCGGTAGATACAAAAACTTGTCTTGCTTAGGAGATATCAGGAAGAACTTCACTACTGAAACCAGTTCTTTCTTAAGAATAAGTTGTCACACAAGCAAAAGGGCTGCTTTTCATAATAAGAGGAAGAAAACATTGAGTGAACAAAAGTCTGAAACACAGGTTTTATCCAGGAACCAGTGTCTTTGTTAAGTATGTGGGTGGGCAGATTGGGATGTGCCCATGAGGTCACTGGTTTATATCAAATTTGGGCTTGATTTATTTACTATGGGCTTCAGTTCACCCAATAACTTGAAACTCTTAAGAAAGGCATCCAGTTGTGGTACAAGGATGCCATGATGTCTCAGAGTCTCAGTTTCTGGCTGACTTTATCCTCTGCCATACTGAGAACTGACTCTGAGTTCCCCTGTCTTGGGACATGGCCTCTAACTTCAGGGTCCCCTCATCCTGGGACCTGGTCTCCACCCTCTGGATCCCCTGGTACTAGGACATGGGCTCCAACCTCAGGGTCTCCTCATCATGGGACACATCCTCAATACAGAATTAGAAGTCTCATTTTGTACACTGGGAACTAATACCCAGTAAAAAATTAGATTCTTGCTAAGGAAGAAAGAAACAACAGATGCTGCATAGACAATTGACCATTTCTCCACAAGAAACAATTGGGGAATATGGCTGAGAGACTACAGAGACTGAATCCACAAAGGATGCAGGAAAGGTCTGAGAGCAAGCTCTCCTCTCCTCATCTTTACCAGGAGACCACTTGGGGAGAGGCGTACCTAGTAGAGACATTACATGTAAAGTTTCTAGTGAAAGTGAAAGTCAGTCATGTCTGAATCTTTGTGACCCCATGGACTATACATGGAATTCTCTAGGCCAGAATACTGGAGTGGGTAACTTTTCCCCTCTCCAAGGTATCTTCTGAACCCAAGGACTGAACCCAGGTATCCCACATTGTGGGCAGATTATTTGCCAGCTGAGCCACAAGTGAAGTCCAAGAATACTGGAGTGGGTAGCCTGTCCCTTCTCCAACAGATCCTCTGGCACAGGAATCAAACCGGGGACTCCTGCATTGCAGGGTAATTCTTTACCAACTGAGCTATCAGGGAATCCCAAAGTTTCAAAGGTTTTAAGTTGCCCTCAAATGCCTTCATAACTAAATTCCTTTTCTGAAAGCATAAAAAGAATAGGCTATGGTATGTCATTGTAGTTTCTGATTGAGCTTTAATTAGAGATCATTGTTAATTCTCTGAACCTTTCACAAAGAGGTTGTATAGATGGACTGCAAGGACCCATTTTCCCCATAGAGCTGCTTGTGGCTGTCCTAGCAGAGTTTCCAGGGAAGCCAGAAGTGGAAAAATCCCCCATTGCATGCCTGTATTTCACCATCATGCTCTGGTTAATTAAAATGACACAAGACTATTTTCCAAGATCGCTAAAATTCACCCTGTCTCTCTGAGTCCATAACACAGCAGCAAGCAAGCAAATCTGGGTCAGTTTTTTCTATTTGATTTGTTGATTTTGGGTGTCACTCCCAAGTCAACAGCTTCTCAAACATATTTTGGAAGTTGCTGCAGATGAATTTTGGTGTTCTTTGAAGCCTGAGTAATAAAAATGCAAAATGTAGTGGCTCTGATAACAAAGAAAAATAAATGTGATTGAGGAGGGGGAATGTCATTTGAGTTCTGTTCCTGGCAGTTCATACAAGTTCATGAGTTTTGTTGACTTAAATACTGTGCAGATATGAAGTTGACAGGACCAGCTGACTCATATTTGAACTTTATCCTTTTAAATCTTGTCTTTCCAAACTGGGGCAAGTCAAGCCACAGCCCCATGCCACGGGGATTGAGTGGCATTAGTTTTGAGTTGTGTAGGACCAGATGGTTGTGTCCCTGAGTGCAGGAGTGTCCACGCTGGTGAGCTCCCTGTTTAGGCATGGTTGCTTGCCTTGCCTCCATATCTGAAGTTGTCCATCCATGGAACACTGAGGGCAGCTGTCCCATCCACTAGATGGCCTCCTCATGAGGCTAGAGTTATGATAACGGCTCTCCAGGGACACACTGATGCAAGACTTGCCTCCTCTCCTCCTGTTCTTCCAAGAATAATAAACAACTCCATATCCAAACTCTGGGCTGATGTGTATCACAATCCAACACTGGGTTGTGGAGACATGGAAAGAACAACAAAGATGGCCTCCCACTCANCCCTAATCTGAAGTGTTACGTTCAGGATGCAGGACCCACTGAGCCACACTCATATCTCAGAACTATCTTAGATATCTTAGAACTAAAACATAAAGGAAATCAATTGACTTTTACAACTCAAAGACCCAATGGCAGGGCTGGCTTCGGGGAATAACTGACCCAGAGGCTCAAATGCCTGAGGGGGACCTATTTTCCTCCCTCCGATTCTCAGAGGCACTCTCTCAGTACTGACTTTCCCTTCATCGTCTCAAAAGTGTGCCAGCAGCTTCCTCTTCCTACTGCCAGGTTCCACCAGGGAAGCAGGCGAGGAATTTGCTTCCCTAACAACATAATGCCTTGCTCTTGAGTGTTGTTAAACCTGATTGGACAAGCTCAGGCCATATGATCATCTCTGAATCAATCATGGGGAGTTTTATATCCTGATTGGCTAAAGGCCATCATGGCTTGCTCTTGGAGGCTGGATGGGAGGTTGTGGTAATTCCTTCCAGACCGCAAGCCCAGAAGAGGAGGCTTTGCCAGAGACAGTAAGAGGAAGCATTCAGTGTCTTATTCCTGAAACTGAGATGCCCTAATCTGGCCTTAATACATACTGGATTAGGAAGTATTCCTAATTAGGGATATTCAGTCCCCAGAGATTTATGACATAATGGAATTTATCCAAGAGATTCCAGTGACATTGGCTGGAAGCTTTGCAGATGACCTCTGAAATCTGGACCACAAAGTAGGTGTACTCTGCTTCCTCTACCAATGTATTCCTCCTCACAGCAGCCATGTCCCCTTCAAACATTCAGACTCTCTCCTGTCCTCCACTGATGACACTGCTTCTCTTGAAAAACAATTTGTGGTCTGCTGGGGGCAATTATTTTGCACAAGAGAGATGTCAAGTAAGTTGAGTTTTTTAAAAAATGTTCCTAAAATGATCTGATGAGGTACAATCTCTCCAAAGCCCTATTCTGATGCCATAAAATAACTAAATAAAATAAATAAATAAATAAAACAAAACAAGGTTACCCCAGAGCTGGGCATCTCCGATAGATAATTTTTAAGAGTGGCAGAGCTAAAAGTGGAAAGGAGAAAGGACTAGCGATATAAGTTTGTAGCCATAATTACATATATTTTTAGGCACTGGTTTGGCTAAGAAACCCAGCTTCTGTAATACACAAGACTCTGGTTGTGTTCTGTTCCTGTCACTGTAGATTTGTGTTTTTCAGGCCAGATATGACAAAGCTATTTATTTTGTCTCAAATGCTATGTCTATCATAAGGATATATGACCACCATATAGTCATCTATCCCCTTTCCTAAGAAAGATGAAGTGAGAGGAAATTTAGCACCCATTCCCACTCAACTACTATTTTCTTCAAAAAGAAAAATCAGATCTAGAGCTCTAAGCAAAAGTTGGGGTGATTAATCACTATTTAAAAAAAAAAATAGCCAACTTGGCAAGTTGCAAAAAAGTACAGTCATTCAGGTATAAGAAGAAAGACTTACTATGACTCAATTTATTAGAAGCCATTCAGCATGACCCCATATTCCACAGTAAAGAAACTAGATACAATTAAGTGTTCCTGTTCTCAAAGATCTTACTCATGGAATGGAGCTGAATTCATTTTATCATCAACTACCCAGTAATCAATGACTCTTCTCTTAAAGGTTCCTTAATTGCCAAAGTTAAGACTGCACACAAACCAATCTAATTGGAACTTTGTATGGAAACAGATGTTCTCAAATAAGATTACTGAATCTTCTGGGATTGTCCTCATTTTCAGGATCTGGTCAATCCCTGCCAAGACCATCCTGTGACTGCCTCCAGCCCTTGTACCCTCTAAACCATGTCTACATGGCATCTGCCCCATGCCATCACCCACAGTTTCCATGCTGTGTGGTCTCCCTCGCTGCAGCAAATAAGAAATCTAGCATTGTCCACTACAGGTTTGTTCCTGGTTTGTTCAGGTTGTTAGCTGATACTGATGTCAATTACAACTATTATAATGTACATATGAAACACAAAATTGTAAGACACAGAATTATCAGCATATTTCATCTTTTTTTCCAGTTACTTTCAGTTTTCTTTATATTTGTATGACTCTGCTGAATACACTTCACAATATTCATTTTAATCAGGAAACATTTTAAACCCAACCAGTATAGGTAAGGCTATACCAGACATTTATATACCTACTACCATCAAGATACTTGTAAACATTTTATCATCATGCTTCAGATCCTAGGAAAAACAAAAAGTAATAAAATATTAGAAGTAAAGTTAAAATCCCTTTATCATCTGCTTGCCCTCCCTCTTGCTGCAGAGGGAACCTCTGGATTGAATGAAATTCATATGTGTTATGAACAGGCCCTATGGATTGTGTATTCCCAAATAAGATAGATTATTGCTTTGAATACTTTTTAAAATATGTGAAGTATTGATGTTACTCTTCATATACCATTTTGTAGCATACCTTTTCCTTGAATTATTTTTTGCTATTTTATCCTTTTGTCATTTAGTTTAACTATGCTATAATATGAGCTTCCCTGGTGGCTCAGCTGGTAAAGAACCCATCTGCTAATGCAAGAGACACAAGAGATGTGGGTTCGATCCCTGGGTGGGGAAAATTCCCTGAAGAAGTAAATGGTAACCCACTCCAGTATTCTTGCCTGGAGAATTCCATGGATGGAGGAGCCTGGTGGGCTACAGTCCATGGGATTGCAAAGAGTTGTACACAACTGAGTGCATTTGTATACACACACACACACACTGTAATAGTCCATTGTTTGGATAGAGCATTCAACAATTCCTATGCCGAGAGACAGATATTGTTTACACAGTTTTCACTATTACAAATAATACTGAAAAATTCCCTTACCTCTGTGGCCCTGTGCTCACTAGGAAGTAGGATTTCTGGATCAGGATTTCTGGTTTTATTTCTCTTCAGTGTCTTTGTGGGCTTCCCAGGTGGCTCAGTGGTAAAGAATCCACCTGCCAGTGCAGGAGACACAAGAGATATGGGTTCAATCCCTGGGTGAGGAAGATCCCTTGGTGAAGGAAATGGCAACCCACTCTAGGATTCTTGCATGAAAAATCCCATGGACAGAGGAACCTGGAGGGCTACAGTCCATAGGGTCCCAAAGAGTTGGGACTGAACGACTGAGAACAAACATAGTATAACTGTACTGGTAAGATGCTTTCTAAGGGGGTTGTAGAGTTAGAGGAAACGCATTTCCTGCTGCCTTCGGCTACATCCCCAGGTCAAATAGGGTTTTTCTGCAGTAGCGGTCATGGCCATCCCCCACCCTAGCTGTCTTTTATATGGGACACGCATAAAGGAGTTTGCTCTTAAATCTTTTGGCTTCAAGAGTAGTTTTCTGATCTCCCATTGCCCTGTTCCAGGTGGAGTTCTGCCTGCTCAGGGAACGTTCCTAGAGATACAGCCTAGAGCTCGTCAATCCTCTGCTCACCATTATTCCCATCCTTTCCCTGATTCTGTCAGCACACTGTTATCCACAGGAAATCTTTCTGCCTAAAATATTCAGATTTATTTCTGTTTCCTTCCCTGAACTCTGACCCCCACACACTCCCACCACCAATGTTGAAATTTTTCTATTTTTCTTCAGTATTAGTGGACTGCTTTCTGCCTATCTGATAAGTGGAAAGATGGTATTTAAGTGCTGTTTTATCTGCTGAGTATCTTTTCATTTTTATAATCCATTTGGGTCTTTTCCTTTCTAATATATCTATTCATATTCTCTTATTATGTCAGACAGTATAATTATCCCTACATACTATAATAAATAACCCCCAAATTTTAGTAGCTTAACATCAAAAGAAAGTTAATTTTGCTCACTGCATGTTGATGTGAATCAGCTCTTTTGGGAGTCTGGGTTTGTTCTACTGAGTGACTCAACCATCTTAGGATCCTTGCCTTCAGTCATGAGGATAGAAGAAAGAAAACATGGATAGTGATATGAAACACTTTAGAAACCAGGCCTGGGATGGGGCTGCCCATATTCCACTGGCCAGAACTCAGTCATATAACCTAACTTCAGAGACAGGGAAGTGTTAGGGTGTATATGGATTCAAGTGAGTGTTAATACTCTCTGTGAATTCTGCCGAAATAGTCACAAACCATCAGGCGACTCCCCTCTGCCCATACATTGAACATTCTCATATCCCTCCCCAAGGAAACCATATAAAATGTCATCAAGTCCCTGCATCCAGCCCAGAGACCAGGTGATGGATATCTCTCTCCATTAGGACCAACTGGGAAATCTATTTATGGACTGAAAAATCAAGTCATCCCAATCTGCCCCATAATTTTTTTTTTTTTTTGCCACAAGGGTGGTGTCATCTACACATCTTTTAAAATTAATTTATTTTAATTGGATGATAATTGCCTTACAATATTGTTATGGTTTTTGCATACATCATCATGAATCTGCCACAGGTATGCACGTGTCCTCCCGTCCTGAACCCCCTCTCATCTCTCTCCACTCTATCCCTCTGAGTTGTCCCAGAGCCCTGGCTTTGGGTGCCCTTCTTCAAGCACTGAACTTGCACTGGTCATCTATTTTACATATGGTATTGTACATGCTTCAGTGCTAGATCTTATGGCAGCAGGAGAGTGGGGCAGGACACGTGCAGTAAAAGCTGTTCACAAAAAGGGAGAAAAGAAGACACACCATAGTTATTGATTCAAAATGGTAATGGATTCCTATCAGACAGTCCCTGGGAGGACACCTTGCTCTTGAAGTGTAGATTCTTTGACTAGGCCTTAATTAAATTATCTAGGAGGAGCTCTCTGTTCCATTATTTTTTATGGTAATAATGTCTAGGAAGCTCCTCTTCATCCACTTTATTGGCCACACAAGTTATAAGTGTTGGGGAAGGAAATATACATTTATCCTTGGGGACATACAGACTGTGAAGCCTGCATCTTGCTCTTGGGGCTGTTTTGGTCATCTGTTGCTCTGTAAGAAACATCTCAAAGGTTAGTAGATTAAAAAGAAAATTTTTTATTTAGCTCACAAATCTTCAATTTGACCAGAGTTCAATGGTGTTGGTCACTCAACTGGAGTTGAAGGACCCACTTCCAAAGAGCTCACTCACATGACTGGCAAGTTGTTGCTGGAGGTTGGCTGGAAGTTTATCCTGAGTTAAGGGGCTGGTTTCTCCCAGGTGGCCCTCTTCAGGAACACTGGACTTTCTCATATCACGGTGACTGGGTTCCAAGAGTGCATATCACGTAAAAACTATATGTGAGGTTAGAAGATGCACCACCCATGATGACCTAATCATGGACATCCCCTAACGGCAGTTCCCTCCTAGTTCCGAGCATACCCAGAGTCCAAAAGAGAGCACAAAGACCCTCGTCCCTTGGTGGCAGGTGTGTTGGTCACTCTAACCCCATGTGGAATGGGACATTGTTTGTGGCCACTTTATAGAATGCAATCAGCTACAGGGAACCAAGCATAGTCTTTGAATATTTCATTGCCACCACTTTTTTATGTAATTTTATTCATTTATTTATCTTTGGCTGTGCTGAGTGCTCACTGCCGCATGGGCTTTTCTCTAGTTGCAGCAAGTGGGGGCTCCTCTCTACTTGCTGTGCGTAGGCTTCTCACTGCTGTGGCTTCTCTCGTGGCAGAACGCGGACTCTAGCATACGCAGGCCTCAGCCGCTGCAGCACATGGACTCAGTGTTTTGGCTCCGAGGCTCCAGAGTACAGGCTCAATACCTGTGGTGCACAGGCTTAGCTGCTCCATGGCATGTGAGATCTCGGACCAGAGATGGAACCCATAGCTCCTGCATTGGCAGGGGGATTCTTTACCAATGAGCCCTCGTTATCACCACTGTGACACTGTTTCCATTGTTCCCATTCATGGCTTTGTAAGCAACACGATATCCTCAAAAATTTGACAGATTTCTGGTCTACTTGCTTCCATTCAGATCCAGACTCCCATAATTATACCCATAGTTGTTCTTCTTCCCTGAACAAGGTTTCAATTCTTCTTTATTACTCTGTTTCCTTACCCTCATGCCTCTTTCTCTCAACTTTCTGGAGACTCTCTTAGGGCTCTCAGGCTTTGTGGGAAGGCCGCACATACAGCCTCATCTTTCTTTTTATTCACTGCAGAAGTTTTATTGTACAATTGTTGCCTGCATTTACAAAAACAGCTCATCTCTTATTCCCTGTGACCTAGAAGGCCTTTGCCAATTCTGAGTGACTGGAATTTGTGGACTTGCACTGTTTCCTCCCATTTCTTCTTGTAAACTACCCTACTGAGCTCATCTCATTCTTGGAACATTTTCCCAAATGTGGCCCATACCACTTTGAACTTTTTCAATTTACTTTTCCTCCATGAGCTGTCAGCTTAATTAGGCACACAGTCTGCCTCCCAATTATTGTAGGCAGCAGTTTTACCAAATATTTACCAAATCATAACATGAAATTCCAGGCTCAAATGTTAGTTTTCTTATCAACTGCCACCCCAAACTAAGGCAGTGTCATAGATACCAGGTTTTCATATGCAAGTGCCCCACTCCTGGCACTAGTTTCTAAATGGATAATTAGCCCTGTTCTAACAAACAACTCAAATATATTGGTGGTTTAACATCATCAACATTTATTTCCTGCTCACATCCTCATCTGACGTGGATCTAACCTAAATGATGGCTCTTCTTCAGTGGATCCAGGGATCTAGTACAGTTGACCTTGGACGATATGGACCCCAACAATCTATGCAGTCAAAAATCCAGGTATAACTCAGACTCTCCCAAAATTTAACTACTAGTAGCCATCTATGGGGTCACACAAAATTGGACATGACAGAAGTGACTTAGCAGCAGCAGCAGCTTACTGTTGGGGGCTTCCCTGATGGCTCAAGTGGTAAAGAAACTGTCTGCAATGCAGGAGACCAGGGTTCGATCCCTGGGTGGGGAATATCCCCTGGAGAAGGGAATGGCTACCACTCCAGTATTCTCACTTGGAGAATTCCATGAACAGAGGAGCTTATCAGGCCACAGTCCATGGGGTCAAAAGAGTCTGACACAACTGGGCAGCTAACACTTTACAGCCTACCACTGACTGGCAGTCTTACCACTAACATAAATAATCAATTAACACATATTTTGTATATTATGTATATTATATACTGTATTCTTAAAGTGAGCTAGAGAAAAGATAATGGTAAGAAAATCATAAGAAAGAGAAAATACATTTATAGTACTACACTGTATTTATTGATAACAAAGTTTCCATTGTTTACAAGATGAGTTGTCTGTACCTGTATCAATATTCTTATATGATATAAAACACTGTAGATGCTATTCATAATACTAACACTGATGTCAAAAGTGGAAAGATAATGTAAAAAAAGAAACTTGTATTTATTTACAGGTACTGCATTTATTGAAAAAAATCCATGTGTATGTGGACCAAAACAATGTACATCCATGTTGTTCAAGGGTTCCATCATGTGGCTCTCCATCGGGGAGGGCTCCACATTCAGCCATGGAGATGTAGAACACAGAGCAGACAAGATCACATGAGACAGCTTAGAGGCCAGAGCCACAAATGACAGACGTCTTTTTGTTCAAATGTCATTGGCCAAATTTGGCCATGTAGCCAGACTAAGGGAGACTGGGAATAGGGAGAGGTTTGGATATGACTGGGCAATCTTTGCCCCAATATGACTTCTTTATCTTCTTCTCATTAATGGGTAGAAAATATTCATTTTTCCAGTAATCTAATCAGTAATAGTGTTACCAATAGCTTTCCTAAACCCAGGTCTATCTAGTGGAACTCTTAGAGTATCCTTTGTTATTTACAAGTTTGAACTTAACGGAATGTATTACTTTCTTTTTCCTTTTGTGGTTTCTGATTTTGATGCTTACCTAAGAAATACTTTCCTACCCTGTTGTGTTCATCACTCAGTTGTGTCCAACTCTTTATGAGCCCATGGTCTGTAGCCCACCAGGTTCTTCTGTCCATGGGATTCTCCAGGAAAGAATACTGGAATAGGTAGCCATTCCGTTCCCCAGGGGATCCTACCCTAAAATAGTCTTCATCATTTACTTGTAGGTCTTTACACTATTATTTTTCTGCACGTGGAGTACTCGAAATGGAGTTCGTGCTTTTTAGCTTATGGTCCAAAGGGACCAGTTTGTTTCCTTAATGATTTCTCATTTCCCAACATGGAAACACCGTACTTGTCACATATTAGATTTCTAAGCATAGTGGCTCTCTTTCTGAATGCTTGCTTTACATCATTTTTCTGTTCAATTATACATTCAAAACAATAATTGTTATTTTGTATTTCTAGGTGGTGGTTATATAGTTCACCCCAATGCCTGCCCTGGAGGTTCACAATTATTTTTAGAATAAAAGCTGTAATTTTTATTGATGTATGCTATTTCCTCTTCTTATAAAATATTTTTCAAAAGTGTTTTTTTATAATTGCATATAATTCATTCTATAAATCCAATATAATTTGTTTAAATGCTTCTCTCAGTGAGCATATATCTAATTCTTTTTTATGTTAGTGTTTAATCTTTGCCTGATTCCCCAGGCCTCCCTCATCCCAGGATTTTAAGAGCTTTACTGGATGATAATAGCTCCTGCTACTCTTCTTATCTTTCTACTCAGACAGTAGCTTATGGAGAGGATGCCCTCTGCTCCTCAGCATCCCTGATGCATTAATTGGGGCTCCCCGAGGCTCCCACTGCCTTCCCTCTTTCCCTCTTAACCGTCTCACCATACGCACTCCTCGTCCCTTGATTTACAGCATTTCAGTTTTGCAAAGACTATATATTCATAATTTTTTCACATGTAATCATTTTTACTTTTATTACAGATAGTCTATATGACAAAGTCATGTTCTGTAATGACCTAGCAGACAAGTCCCTATCTGGGCTGGAGTAGGGTGGTACCCCGTACATGAATTAGCTCACTCCTTTTCCCCCTTTAGACACAGTGCCTTGTCTGATCCTCTTCTGTTCTATCCCTTTAGTAACTGCATCACCAAACTAGAATAAAGTGGAATAAAAAGTAAACAAGTGGCAATGTAAAAATGAAAAAAGAGAATACTGCTACTTTTAAAAGCTTAAAACTAGAAGGAATAAACATATCACAGCAGGAAAAAATAGCACTTCTCTGTCTCACTATGTATTTATTTACCTACTTTATAGTGGGGATGTTTCTGTGAAGAAGAATCAGAAGTCAGAAAGACCACTGAATCTTCTGTTAGCCCTTTGAATTAACTCACAACTTCAAAGATTAGGGTTCTCCTGCCTGGAAACGTGGGGAGACTTTGTTACCTGGGATGGAGATTCACAATGGGTAGGAGTGAGCACTAAGCTCCTTCATCACCAGGATAAAGTGATGGTTCATTGTAAAGCCTCCAGAGGGAAGCAGCCTAAGAACAGATACATGTATGAAAGAACTTGAATTCTAGAATAGTGTAGAAGTTTTGAAAATTCAAGAACTTTCCTCTTTTTCACCTTAGACTAAAACCTATTAAGGCTGCCCCCAATTTTCCCCCCAAATTTTAGAAATATTCATTGGATGACTCCAGTGTTGCTCAGTGTTATCTATTTTGGAAGAGTCTTCTCACCTAATAGTACTTCATCAGATGGAAGCAAACCACAGATTGTGAATAGATCTTAATTGCTCTTTGTTGAACATATTGAAGATTATCAATTTAAACTGTGATTGGTGAATTTTCTTAAATTTCTGGGTCTTGAAAAGTTTGAAAAATTGATAAATGAGACTATCAATTTATGGCACAAAGTACTATAAGCATATATTTTTGAAAATTTTCAAGATGAATAAAATTATTACAGAATTTACTATTTAAAATAAGTCCACTGAACTTCCTGGACTTATCTCTTCTTCCCACTAAGCACAACAATAAACCCTGAGAGTAGTGTAATATGTGACTGAAGCTGAGCTCTGAATGGTGGATAGAGGGAGGCAACCTGGTTTGTGAGCCCAGATTTGGAGGAACAACAAGTGACAGTCTGTCTTATGTCTTACTCATAGAAGGCAGCCCTGAGCTAGCAATTCCTGATTTCCAGTTCACTGTAGCCCAGGCATGTTCCATCCTCCCCCAAATCAAGCATGAGTTCTGCAAAAACAACAGGAAATCTCAGCAACTGCCAAGAGATTTACTGGGGCTGCTGACAAGAGGCAATCAATGGGACACTCCTCTCTTTTGACACTTGAATTGAGACTCTCCTTGCCACTCAGCTGTGGGCATGAGCAAGGGGTTCCATCACACAAAGGCCTGGACTGGGGAGCCTCATTACCCCACAGGATGGAGGTGTGCTTTCTCCACAGAGATCCCAGCCTGGGCACCAACAGGGACCAGTGAGAGCCCAGCGACACAGGACATACCACCATCCCAAAACAGCGCCACAAAGGCTCTGACATTTAGGTTGCCACAAAAGCAGGACAGGACCTGTATGACCAACCTAAATAAACTAAAATAAAAATAAATATATGTAATGAAATTTAAAACTTTAGTGGGACCCAAAGTCTCTTTATAACAGCTTAAATATCCAACTTATAATTAAAAAATTGTCTAGCATGCCAAAACCCAAGACAATAGCAACTTAAAAGTGTAAAGACCATCAGCTGGTGCCAACAATGAGAAGAATCAGATATATGAGTTATCTGTCAAGGATTTTAAAGCAATCATCATAATAGTGATTAACAAGTCATTAAAATTTTCTTGGACAAATTAAAAGAAATTCTCATCAAAGAGAGCAGGAATAAAAAGAAACCAAATGGAAATTATAGAACTGAAAAATACAGTAACAAATAGAAAACTTTCTGAATGGGCTCAAATAGTAGAATGGAAATTAACTAAGATAGAAATTGTGAATTTGAGGACAGATCAATAGAATTTACCTAATCTGAATAATTGAGAGAAAATAGACTAAAAAAAAAAAGGAAAAGAAACCAGAGACTCAGCAACCTTTGGGACAATAACAAAAGATCCAACATTTGTGTCATCGGAATCCCAGAGTGAAAAGGGAAAGAGAGAGGGAATAATAGATAAAAATTTCTTAAATTTGGTGACATTGGTAAATCCACAGCTTTAAGAAGATGAGCAAACCACAAATAGGATAAACTCAAAGAAATTCCTCCCAATATACATTATAATTTAACTTCTGAAAGTGCTGACTCACTTCAGTCATGTCTGACTCTTTGTGACCCTATGACTGTAACCTATCAGGCTCTTCCATCCATGGGATTTTCCAGGCAAGAATACCAGAGTATGCTGCCATTTCATTCTCCAGGGGATCTTCCTGACCCAGATATGGAACCCGGGTCTCTTACGGCTCCTGTGTTTGCAGGTGGGTTTTACCACTCTCATCACCTGAAACTGCTGCTGCTGCTGCTAAGCCGCTTCAGTCGTGTCCAACTCTGTGCGACCCCATAGACGGCAGCCCACCAGGCTCCCCCGTCCCTGGGATTCCCCAGGCAAGAACACTGGAATGGGTTGCCATTTCCTTCTCCAATGCATGAAAGTGAAAGGGAAGTCACTCAGTCGTGCCTGACTCTTCGCGACCCCACGGACTGCAGCCTACCAGGCTCCTCTATCCATGGGATTTTCCAGGCAAGAGTACTGGAGTGGGCTGCCATTGCCTTCTCTGCACCTGAAACTAGACACAAGCAAAAAAACCTTCAAAATAACTACAGAGAAAAGACATATTATCCATAAGGGAATGCCAAGTCAAATGACAGGGGATTTCTCATTTGAAACTGTAGAGCAAAATGAAATGATATAATATTTTTTAAGTGCTGAAAAGAATATATATCAATCATGAATTCTGTATCTGGTAAAAATGTCTCCCAGAAACAAAGTTTAGTAAAGGACATTCTTAGAAAAAGAAAAACTAAAATAATGTGTTGCTGGGAGGTTACACTTAGAGAATAATTAAAGGTATTTCTCCAACAGAAAAGCAATGATATAAGAAGGAATCTTGGAACATCATGAAGAATGAACATTGTAAAATTGAATTGAAAAATACAATAAACTATTCTTTGCATCCTTAGTAATCTGAATCATATGTGATAATTGAAGTAAAAATTAAAACACTGATACTCAAGACAATGGTTATCACCCAATCAAAAAGTGAACAGAAAAACTAAACAGCCATTTCTCCAGAGAAGACATAAAGAGGGTAAACAAAAACATGAACATATTCAATACCATTCATTAACAGAGACATGCAAATCAAAACTACAATGAGGTATCTCATTTCACACCAGTAAGAACGGCCATCATCAAAAAATCTGCAAACAACAAATGCTAGAGTGGTAAAAGAAAACTCTCTTGCACTGTTGGTTGGAATGCAAATTGATATAGCCACTATAGAGAAGAATATGGAGATTCCTTTAAAAACAAGGAATAAAACTAGCATGTAACCCAGTAATCCCACTACTGGGCCTATACCCTCAGGAAATCATAACTGGAAAAGACATACGTACCCCAACGTTCACTGCAACACTAGTTACAGTTGCTAGGACATGGAAGCAACCTAGATGCCCATTGGCAGATGAATGATTAAAGAACTGTACAAAACGGAATATTATTCAGCTGTAAAAATGAATGCATCTGAAACAATTCTAATGAGGTGGATGAACCTAAAGCCTATTATACATAAGGAAGTAAGTCAGAAACAGAAAGACAAATACCATATATTAATGCATATATATGGAATCTGGTTAGATGATACTGATAATCTTGTTTGCAGAGCAGCAGTATAAGTCAACTGTACTTCAACTTTTTAAAGAAAACAGTGTGTGATGATAAAATAATGTTGTTAGTCTCATCTGGTCCTGGAAAAAATAGTTGGCAAGATGATTCCAAAGTAGAATAGCTCAACATCACTAAATAAGTGTATGGTGTTCACAAGAACAGTAGGACTCTCTTGGGACAAAGTGCATCTTGTCAATTGTGACTCCAGAGGACAGAAACACATTATAGTGCTTTACTGGTTACCTATGAACATGGGTCAGGAAGACCCCCTGGAGGAAGAAAATGGCAACCCATTCCAGTATACTTGCCTGGGAAATCCCAGAAGGCTATAATCCAAAGAGTCACAAGAAGTCAGACACAACTGAGCAGCTAAGCATGTTCACACACACACACACACACACACACACACAGGCAACAGAGGTGAACTCATAAAGAAACAGAGGTCTGGAAATACTGGCAGGCAAGGAAGGTGGGATGTAGATACAGCATTGGCCCCAGGTAAAGACTCACATATCAGAAGATAATGTTCAGAAAGTTTTATGAAAAATGTAATGCAGTTACAAGCTGAGAATGATGATAGATGAAAAATCAGGAAAACAATTTTATAGAGTACAATTCAGCTACAATAAACATTTATATAGAAAAAAACTTATGTATGGGAAAAATGATGATATGTAAATATGACATCACATGTCATTGTAATATCCAGTGCAGCATAAAACATTCAAAAATACAAATTGCAATCCTAAAATTATTCAAGAATTTTGTTACCAAGAAAAAGAAAGAAGATAGCAGGAAAAAAAAAAAGGGGGAGACAGAGTAAACAAATAAAAAACAATTAGGGGTGGAGGGCCTTTGAGATGACACAGTGAATTTCTGATGAGTCAGAGATCTCCGCAGTGTTCTTGTGCACTGGCTTTTGGAACTCAAGTAAAGGCCCTTTCATTTTGGCTAAAATTCCTCTTGATAGATTGGACATAGGCTAGTCTTTGGAGAAAGATCAAGCCCTAGGCCTTTGGAGTGTGAGCACTGACCCCAGGACCCTAGACAACCAGAGAACTAACCCTAGAGAGTATCGAACAGTTAGAAGTCACACAAAGGAAACCACTTGAATACAAGACCTGACATCACGCAACCACCAGTGGCACCCTGTGCAGGATGCCTCATCTAAACAACAAACAAAACAAAAATACAAACCCAGTCATCAGCACACAGGATTACCACCTCACTCAGCCTTGCCCATCAGAGGAAAAACAAACACACAAACAAAACTCCGGACAAATCTCACACTACACAAAGCTTACACAAACCACTGGACCAACCTCAGCAGGGCAGAAACCAAAAGGAAGAAAAAATTCAAACTTGAAGCCATGGAAAAGGAGACTTCAAACACAATAAGTTAAAGAAAATAGTGAAAAGGCAAAGAAATACTACACAAATGAAGTAACAAAGTAGAAACACAAAAGTCCAAATAAATGAAGAGGAAATAGGCAAACTACCTGAAAAAGAATGCAGAATAATGATGGCAAAGATGATCAAAAACCTTGAAAACAAAATGGAGAAAGTGCAAGAATCAATTAACACAGACCTAAAAGAATTAAACAATAAACATACAGAGACAAACAACACAATTAATGAAATTAAAAATACTCTACAAGGAATCAAGAGCAGAATATCTGAAACAAAAGAAAGTATCAGTGAGCTGGAAGATAAAATACTGGATATAACTTCTGAAGAGCAGAATAAAGTAAAAAGAACTGAGGATAGTCTCAGAGATCTCTGGGTCAATATCAAACATACCAACATTCGAATAATAGGGGTCCCAGAAGAAGAAGAAAAAAAGAAAGGATATGAGAAAGTTTTTGAAGAGATTATGGTTGCAAATTCCCCAACATGGAGAAGGAAATAGTCAATCAAGTCCAAGAGGCACAAAGAGTCCCATACAGGATAAACCCAAGGAGAAACATGCCAAGACACATACTAATCAAACTAAGACTAAACACAAAGAAAGAATATTAAAAGAAGCAAGGAAGAAGCAACAAGTTATATACAAGGGAAACCCCATATGCTTCGCAGATGATTTTTCAGCAGAAATTCTGCAGGCCAGAAGACAATGGCAAAATATATTTAAAGTATTGAAAGGGAAAAATCTACAATCAAGATTACAGTACCTGGCAAGGATCTCATTCAGAATTGATGGAGAAATAAACAGCTTTTCAGACAAGCAAAAAGTGAGACAATTCAGTAGCACCAAACCAGCTTTACAAAAAATGTTAAAGCGACTTAGATAGTCAAGAAATAGAAGAAAAAAGATCTACAAAATCAACCCCAAACAATTAAGAAAATGGCAATAGGAAAATATATATCAATAACTACTTTAAATGTAAATGGATTAAACACTCCAACCAAAAGACATAGACTAGCTGAATGGATACAAAGACAAGACCCATATATATGCTGTCTACAAGAAACCCACTTCAGACCTGAAGACACGTATATACTGAAAGTGAGAGGATGGAAAAATATATTCCATGCAAATGGGAAGAAAAAGAGAGCTGGAGTAGCAATCTTCATATCAGACAAAATAGACCATAAAATTAGGAAGATTACAAGAGATAAGGAAGGACACTACACAATGATCAAGGGATCAATCCAAGAGGAAGACATAACAGTTTTAAGTATCTATGCACCCAACATAAATGAAATGAAGTGGAGTGAAGTGAATTGAAGTCACTCAGTCATGTCCGACTCTTTGCGACCCTATGGACTGTAGCCTGTCAGGCTCCTCCATCCATGGGATTTTCCAGGCAAGAATACTGGAATGGGTAGCCATTTCCTCCTCCAGGGGATCTTCCCAACCCAGAGACTGAACCCCGGTTTCCCACATTGTAGGCAGACTGTTTACTATCTGAGCCACAAGGGAAGTTTGCACCCAGCATAGGAGCAACTCAATACATAAGACAAGCACTAACAGACATAAAAGGAGAAATTGACAGTAACACAGTAACAGTAGGAGACTTTAACACCCCACTCACACCAAAGGACAGATCATCAAAACAGAAAATTAATAAGGAAACACAAGTCTTAAATGATACATTAGATGAGATGGATCTCATTGATAGCTTCAGGACATTCCATCCAAATGCACAAGAATATACCTTCTTCTCAAGTGCACATGGAACATTCTCCAGGATACACCATATCTTGGATCACAAATCAAACCTCAGTAAATTTAAGAAAACTGAAACCATATCAAGCATTTTCTCCAACCACAATGCTATGAGACTAGAAATCAATTATAAGAAAAAAACTGTAAGAAATAGAAACACATGGAGATTAAACAACACGTTTCTAAATAACCAACAGGTTACTGAAGAAATCAAAAAACTTCTAGAAACAAATGACAATGAAAACATGACAGCTCAAAACCTATGGGATGCAGCAAAAGCAGTTCTAAGAGGGAAGTTTATAGCAATGCAATCCTACCTCAAGAAACAAGGAAAACATTGAATAGACAACTTAACTTTACACCTAAAACAACTGGAAAAAGAAGAACGAAAAAACCCTCACAAAAGTAGAAAGAAAGAAACCATAAAGATCTGAGCAGAAATAAATGAAAAATAAATGAAAGAAACAAAAGTAAAGATTAATAAAACTAAGAGCTGGTTCTTTGAGAAGATAAACAAAATTGACAAGCCTTTAGCCAGACTCATCAAGAAAAAAAGAGAGAATAATCANAAACAAAATTGACAAGCCTTTAACCAGACTCATCAAGAAAAAAAGAGAGAATAATCAAATCAACAGAATTAGAAATGAAAGAGAGGTTACAACAGACAATGCAGAAATGCAAAGGATTATAAGAGACTATTATGACAATTCTATGTCAATAGAAAGCATAACCTGGAAGAAATGGACAGATTCTTAGAAAAACTCAATCTTCCAAGACTGAGCCAGGAAGAAACAGAAATTACGAACAACCTAATTACAAGCACTGAAGTTGAACCTATGATCAAAAATCTCCCAAAAAACAAAAGCCCAGGACCAGGTGGCTTCACAGGAGAATTCTATCAAACATTTAGAGAAGAGGTAACATTTATCCTTCTAAAACTCTTTTTAAAAATTGCAGAGGAAGAAACACTTCCAACATCATTATACGAGGTCACCATCACCCTGATACCAAAACCAGAAGAGACAACACAAAAAAGAAAACTACAGGCCAATATCACTGATGAAAATAGATGCAAAAATTCTTAACAAAATTTTAGCAAACAGATTTCAGCAACACATCAAAAAGCTCATACTCCATGATAAAGTTGGGTTTATTCCAGGGATGCAAGGATTTTTCAATATATGCAAATTGGCAATCAATGTGATATACTATATTAACAAATTGAAAGATAAAAGCCATATGATAATCTCAATATGTGCAGAAAAAGCCTTTGAAAAAATTCAGCACCCATTTATGATTAAAACTCTTTTCAAAAAATGGGCATGGAAGGAACCTACCTCAACATAGTAAAGGCCATAGATGATAAGCCTACAGCAAACATTATTCTCAATGGTGAAAAACTGAAAGCATTCCCCTAAGATCAGGCTTCAGCAATACATGAATCGTGAACTTCCAGATGTTCAAGCTGCTTTTAGAAAAGGCAGAGAAACCAGAGATCAAATTGCCAACATCCGCTGGATCATCGAAAAAGCAAGAGAGTTCCAGAGAAACATCTATTTCTGCTTTATTGACTATGCCAAAGCCTTTGACTGTGTGGATCACAATAAACTGTGGAATATTCTGAAAGAGATGGGAGTACCAGACCACCTGACCTGCCCCTTGAGAAACCTATATGCAGGTCAGGAAGCAAGAGTTAGAACTGAACATGGAACAACAGACTGGTTCAGTTCAGTTCAGTTGCTCAGTCGTGTCTGACTCTTTGTGACCCCATGAATTGCAGCACACCGGGCTTGTCTGTCCATCACCAACTCCCGGAGTTCACTCAGATTCACGTCCATTGAATCAGTGATGCCATCCAGCCATCTCATCCTCAGCCGTCCCCTTCTCCTCCTGCCCCCAATCCCTCCCAGCATCAGAGTCTTTTCCAATGAGTCAACTCTTCTCATGATGTGGCCAAAGTACTGGAGTTTTAGCATTAGCATCATTCCTTCTAAAGAACACCCAGGGCTGATCTTCAGAATGGACTGGTTGGATCTCCTTGCAGTCCAAGGGACTCTCAAGAGTCTTCTCCAACACCACAGTTCAAAAGCATGTCAAGGCTGTATATTGTCACCCTGCTTATTTAACTTATATGCAGAATATATCATGAGAAACCCTGGGCTGGAAGAAGCACAAGCTGGAATCAAGATTGCCGGGAGAAATATCAATAACCTCAGATATGCAGATGACACCACCCTTATGGCAGAAAGTAAAGAGGAACTAAAAAGCCTCTTGATGAAAGTGAAAGAGGAGAGTGAAAAAGTTGGCTTAAAGCTCAACTTTCAGAAAACAAAGATTATGGCATCTGGTCCCATCACTTCATGGGAAATAGATGGGGAAACAGTGGAAACAGTGTCAGACTTTATTTTGGGGGCTCCAAAATCACTGCAGATGGTGATTTAAAAGACGCTTACCCCTTGGAAGAAAAGTTATGACCAACCTAGATAGCATATTAAAAAGCAGAGACATTACTTTGCCAACAAAGGTCCATTTAGTCAAGGCTATGGTTTTTCCAGTGGTCATGTATGGATGTGAGAGTTGGACTGTGAAGAAAGCTGAGCGCCGAAGAATTGATGCTTTTGAACTGTGGTGTTGGAAAAGACTCTTGAGAGTCCCTTGGACTGCAAGGAGATCCAACCAGTCCATTCTAAAGGCAATCAGTCCTGGGTGTTCTTTAGAAGGAATGATGCTGAAGCTGAAACTCCAGTACTTTGGCCACCTCATGCGAAGAGTTGACTCACTGGAAAAGACTCTGATGCTGGGAGGGATTGGGGGCAGGAGGAGAAGGGGACAACAGAGGATGAGATGTCTGGATGGCATCACTGACTCGATGGATGTGAGTCTGAGTGAACTCTGGGAGTTGGTATTGGACAGGGAGGCCTGGTGTGCTGCGGTTCATGGGGTCTCAAAGAGTCGGACATGACTGAGTGACTGAACTGAATTGAAGATCAGGAACAAGACAAAAGTGTCCACTTTCCCCACTATTATTTAACATAGTTCTGGAAGTCCTAGTTGCAGCAATTAAGGAAGAAAAAGAAATAAAAGGAATCCAAACTGGAAAAGAAAGTAAAGCTCTCACTTTACAGATGACGGATGACAGATGACATGATACTGTGCATAGAAAACCCTAAGGATAGTATCAGAAAATTACTAGAGCTAATGAATTCCGTGAATTTAGCAAAGTTGCAGGATACAAAATCAATAGAGAAATCACTTGCATTTCTATATACTAACAATGAAAAACCAGAAAGAGAAAGTAAGGAATCAGTCCCATTCACCATTGCAAAGAAAAGAATTAAATATCTAGGAATAAACTTACCTAAGGAGACAAAAGAACTGCACACAGAAAATTATAACACACTAATGAAAGGAATCAAAGACAACATAAACAGATGGAGAGTTATTCCATGTTCCTGGCTTGGAAGAATCGATATTGTGAAAATGACTATACTACCAAATGCAGTCTACAGATTCAGTGTGACTCCTATCATATTACCAATGGCATTTTCCACAGAACCAGAACAAAAAAATTCACAATTCATATGGAAACGCAAAAGACCCTGAAGAGCCAAACCAGTCTTGAGAAAAAGAATGGAGCTGGAGGAATCAACCTTCCTGGCTTCAGATTACATTACAAAGCTACCGTCATCAAGATAGTGTGATACTGGCACAAAAACAGAAATATAGACAAATGGAACAAGACAGAAAGCCCAGAAATAAACCCATGCACCTATGGGTACCTTATTTTTGACAAAGGAGGCAAGAATATACAATGGGGCAAAGACAGCTTCTTCAATAAATGGTGCTGTGAAAATTGGACACTACATGTAAAAGAATGTAATTAGAACACTTTCTAACACCATACTCAAAGATAAAGTCAAAATGGATTAAATACCTAAATGTAAGACTAGAAACTATAAAACTCTTAGAGGAAAACATAGGTAGAATACTAGATTACATAAATCAAAGCAAGATCCTCTGACCCACGTCCTAGAGAAACAGAAATAAAAACAAAAGTAAGCAAGTGGGACCTCATTAAACTGAGAAGCTTTTGCACTGCAAAGGAAACTATAAGCAAAGTGAAAAGACAACCCTCAGAATAGGAGAAAATAATAGCAAATGAAACATCTGACAAAAGATTAATTTCCAAAGTATACAAGCAGCTCATACAACTTAATGCCAGAAAAACAAACAACCCAGTCAAAAAGTGGGGAAAAGACCTAAACAGACATTTCTCTGAAGAAGACATGCAGATGGCTAACAAACACATGAAAAGATGCTCAACATCGCTCATTATTAGAGAAATGCAAATCAAAACTACAATGAGATATCACCTCACACCAATCAGAATGGCCCTCATTAAAAAGTCTACAAACAATAAATGCTGCAGAGAGTGTGGAGAAAGGGAACACTCTTGCACTGTTGGTGGAAATGCAAATTGATACAGCCACTATAGATGACCGTATGAAAATTCCTTAAAAAACTAGGAATAAAACCACCATATGACCCAGCAATCCTACTCCTAGGCATATACCCTTAGGAAACGAAAATTGAAAAACACACATGTATCCCATTGTTCATGGCAGCACTATTTACAATAGCTGGAATGTGGAAGCAACCTAGATGTCCATTCACAAATGAATGGATAAAGAAGTTGTGGTACGTATACACAATGAAATATTACTCATCCATAAAAAGGAAAGCATTTGGGTCAGTTCTGATGAGGTAGATGAATCTAGAACCTATTATACAGAGTGAAGTGAGTCAGAATGAGAAAGATAGATATTGTATTCTAATGCATATATACAGAATCTAGAAAAATGGTATCGAAAATTTTATTTTTAAAGCAGCAGTGGAGAAATAGACATAGAGAATAGACTCATGGACACGGGGAGAAGGGAGAAGAAGGTGAGATGTATGGAAGGAGTAACAGGGAAACTTGCATTACCATATGTAAAATAGATAGCCAAAGGGAATTTGCTCCATGGTTCAGGAAATTCAAACAGGGGCTCTTTATTAATCTAGAGTGGTGGGATCTGGGGGGAGATGAGAGGGAGGTATAAAAGGGAAGGGATATATTCATACCTATGGCTGATTCATGATGAGGTTTGACAGAAAACAACAAAATTCTGTAAAGCAATTTTTCTTCAGTAAAAAAAAAGACAAAAGTTATATTTCAGATTAATGAGATTAATAAATGTTTTACTTTACTTAATTAATTCTCTTAATTTCCTTGGTTTTAGTTTGCAGAAATCTTTATTTCTCCTTCACTTTTGAAAAACTGATTTTGCTTTACATAAAATTCTAGGTTGGTGGATTTTTTTCATTTATCCTTTAAGCATTCCACTCTTGTTTGCATAATTTCCAGTGTGAAGTCTGCTGAAATTCTCATTCGTATTTTTCTATTGGTTGTGGTATTTCCATCCCTCCTATTCCTCACTTTGATTTCAAAGTTTAATCTTTGTTGTTAATTTTGTGTAATTTGAACATAATATACCTAAGTGTAGTAAATGTGTGTGTGTGTGTGTGTGTGTGTGTGTGTGTGTGTGTGTGTGTGTGATGTGTATATATCTTCAGGCTCACTTGCCCTCCCTTGGCTGTTCAAGCCACTAATATATGGATCAAAACCATTCTTCACTTTTATTTCTGATCACAGTGCTTCTAACGTCTAATGCTTTTTAACATTTTCTTTGATTCTTTCTTAGAATTTCTATCTCTCTGCTTTCAATGCCGTTCTGTTCTTGCAAGCTGTCAATTATTTCCATAAGAGTGCTTAACAAATTAATCTCACTTTTTTTAAATTATCTGATAATTCCAACATCTGTGTCATATCTGAGTCTAGTTCTGATGTTTGCTTTGTCTTCACAGACTGTGAGTTTGGGGGATTATTTGCTTGCTCATTTTGCCTTTTAGCACTCCAAGGTGAAAGATGAACATGCTTTACTGGGTAAAAGTGAAAGTCACTCAGTTGTGTCTGACTCTTTGCGACCCCATGGACTATACAGTCCACAGAATTCTCCAGGCCAGAAAACTGGAGCAGGTAGCCTTTTTTTTTCTCTAGGGGATCTTCCCAACCCTAGGGATCGAACCCATCCACATTGCAGGCAGATTCTTTACCAGCTGAGTCACAAGGGAAGCCCAAGAATACTGGAATGGGTAGCCTATCCCTTCTCCAGTGGATCTTCCTGACCCAGGAATCGAACCAGGGTCTCCTGCATTAAAGGTGGATTCTTTACCAACTGAGCTATCAGGGAAGCCCTTACTGGGTAATAGGAACTAAAGTAAATAGTCTCTTCTGTTTGATAATTTATGTGAATCTGGCTAGGTGTTGGACTTTGATTAGTATTTATAGCTGTAGGTACCACAGGAGTTAGCTCCTGTCATGTCCTTGCCTTCATCTCTGTTCTTGACTTTGGGCTTCTCTAAGTCCTGCTTCTCAGAGTCTCTGGATTTTAGCCCTTCTTACTGTGACCCACTCCTATTATACTGGAGCCATTATTGTGATGGTAAAATGTGGGGAAGGGAAAACATTCTATTGTTCAGTCGCTCACTCCTGTCCAACTCCTTGCAACCCTATGGACTGAAGCATGTGAGGCTTCCCTGTCCTTCACGATCTCCCAGAGTTTGCTTAAACTCATATCCATTGAGTAGGTGATACCATCCAACCATCTCATTTTCTGTCATCCTCTTCTCCTCCTGCCTTCAATCTTTCCCAGCATCAGGGTCTTTTCCAGTGAATTGGTTCTTCTCATCAGGTGGCCAAAATTTTGGAGCTTCAGCTTCAGCATCAGTCCTTTCAATGAATACTCAGGACTGATTTCCTTTAGGATTGACTGGTTTGATCTCCTTGCAGTCCAGGGAACTTTCAAGAGTCTTCTCCAGCACCATAGTTCAAAAGCATCAATTACTCAGCACTCAGTCTTCTTTAATGGTTCAACTCTCACATTCATACATGACTACTGGAAAACCATAGCTTTGCCTATATGGACCTTTGTCAGCAAACTGATGTCTCAGCTTTTCAGTATACTCCCTAGTTTTGTCATAGCAGGGGTCTTTTAATTTCATGGCTGCAGTCACCATCCACAGTGATCTTGGAACCCAAGAAAATAAAGTCTGTCTCTGTTTCCATTGTTTCCCCATCTGTTGCCATGAAATGATGGGACCAGATACCATGATCTTAGTTTTTTGAATGTTGAGTTTTAAGCCAGCTTTTTCACACTCTCATCTTTCACCTTCATCCAGAAGCTCTTTAATTCCTCTTTGATTTCTGCCATAAGGGTGGTGTCACCTGCATATCTGAGGTTATAACAAGGCTAGTCTCTGACAATAAACTTCCTTGTCTTCAAGGCATTGGTCCCTTCATCACTGACAATTGTTTCCAAACTTCTAAACTGTAAGCTCTCTTATCAACTTTTGATTATAGCAATAGAAAAATCCTAGTAAAGTCAATTTAGTTTGAAAATGAATCATCTTGGACCCAGAAGTACAGCAGCAGTGTGTTTGGACATCAAGGTTCAAGGCCCATTTGCTTCCTTGCTCTGTCATCCACAGGGATGGGCAAGTAGCCCACAGCAGTAATTCTACGTGATACAGTATTATTAGCCATTAAAGTTGTAATTGAGAAAGACCATGTGGCAGCATGGAAAAACACTAGAGATACTAGGAGAAAGACCCAGAGGATAAAAGTGTGCATAAATACGATTAGACTTGTCTCAAATAAGACAAAAGACTGCTTCAGAAAATGGGGAAGAAAATGAACCAGAATGTTAACACAAGCAATAGATTTTCTTTGTTCTTTTTTCCCCAATTCTCAATATTTTTGAAATTTTCTTTAGGGGTCTTCAAAATGAAAGAATCTTATTTTAAAACCTATAAAGAACTAAAATAAAAAAGAAAAGAGAATCTTTAGTTCTTCCTGGAAATTTTTTGGACTATAGACACTGCTTTGCTGTGGGTAAAAGAATTCTGTGTCGTTATGGCCCTGATTTAAAAGTGAATAACTATATTAATAATTTCCATTTGTTGGACATTTCCACTATAATTAACCTGGCAGAATAGAGCATGCTAAGGGCTAATTAAATTTTTGACTGATTCTGATAGAAAGCTCATTACTAGGAATACTATTTTTATGAGGACACTCTCTTCCAGCGTCTCTCCACTTTCTTTTTAATGGTCCATTTTGAAATACAGAAAACTAGTCAGAACAGTATAAAAATTTTCCATATCTCCTACAACAGTTTAAATTTTACCACCTTTTCCCCATCATATCTCCTATCTATCTGTGATCATTATATCATTAGTCTTTTTTTAGAATCATTTGTGAGGCAGCTGCTGATACCCCTAAATATTACAGTGTGTTTTCCTCCAAAAACATTCTTCTAGGTAAACACTATACAACCTTCTTAATCAAGACATTAACTTCAGTACATTGGCATCCAACTCATAGATCCCATTCAAGTATTGCTGACTTTCCTAATGCCACCTCCTTTCCTTTCTGGCTTCTGATTCTGTCCAGGATCACATACTACATGTCGTTATCTTTTCAGTCTTCTCCAGTCTAGGAGAATTCCTCACACTTTCCTTGTCTCAATATAAAGAGAATGAAGCTTGATGCTTCCTCACAACAGTCTCAGACCATGGATCCCTGACAGGAACAAATTGTTGGCTCTTTTTTTAATTGGAGTATTATTGTTTTACAATGTTATATCAGTTTCTGCTGTACAATGAAGTGAATCAGCTGTAGGTATACACACATCCCCTCCTTCCTGGAGCTCCCTCACCCCCACCCCACTCCTCCAGGTCATCACGGAGCACCAAGCTCAGCTCCCTGTGCCATGCAGCAGGTTCCCACCAGTTATCTGTTTTACACACAGTAGAGTATTTAGTATGGAGGTTCCTTAAAAACTAAAAATAGAACCACCATAGTACTCAGCAATCTCACTGTTGAGCATATTCTCTGAGAAAACCATAATTCAAAAAGTCACATGTCCCTCAGAGCTCACTGCAGCACTATTTACAATAGCCAAGACAAGGAACTAAAAGTTCATCAACAGAAGAATGGATAAAGAAGACGTGATACATTTATTTAATGGAATGTTATTCAGCCATAAAAAGAAATGAAATAGGGTCATTTGTAGTGATGTGGATGAGTCTGTCATACAGAATGAAGTAAGTTAGAGAAAAAGCAATATTGTATACTAACGCATTTATGCATGCTCTAGAAAAATGGTACAGATGAAGGTAATTGCAGAGCAGGAATAGAAGCACAGATGTAAAGAATGACATGTGGACACAGGAGGGGCAGGGGAGGGTGGAATGATCTGGGAGATTAGGTTCGACAAGAACCGTGTTGCCCTCAGTGCACACAGCATCAACTCTTCCCACCACTGAGAGTATCACCTTGATCATCTTGGTACTTGCCAGTCTCTCCACTGCAAAGTCACCATCATCTCCTTTATAATTGAGAAGTATTTTGTTGAAGATGCTCTCAGACTCCAACAAATATCCTTTACCATCAAATTCCACCCACCAAACATCTAGTAATGTCTCCTGCCTGAATCACCATCCAAGATTTTCAGATGATAATGTTCTAATTCCTTCATTCCTTTCACATGTATCAGTCAGCGTTCTACGCTAGCGAAGAACTGTTTCTTTTCTCTCATTTATTCATTTATTTAAATCAGCATGGACTCTGGGTGCATATTTCATTCAATGGGTTATGATCCAGTACTATCATAATTTATTTTCAGGCCCAAATTTCCCAAGATGTAACTAGTAGAAACTTCTCCAGTCTCAATCCTCTATCTTTTGGACACAGCTCTATCATAAGAAAACACTGAGAACCCCCTCAGCAGTTTTATTCCTGTTGGGTAGAAAAATGAAAAGTATTCTTACATCACAGAGTATCAATTCACCAGAATTATCTTCTTTCCTTTTTCAGGAAAAAAAATTGGTTGAGATGAGAGTTGGTGACAATAAACCAGTAGCTTTTCTCGCTTATACCTTAGAGATCTTAGTCACTAAAAGTTATTTCTTACTAATCCAAGATTTGGAGATATGGACCTGCTTAATAAAGACCACTCTCCTGGTTGACCTGCCACTCACCCCATAAGTAACCTGCCTGTTGTGGCCTACAGATCATTGCAGGTCCATGCTGGCGCACATAGCCAGCCCTGATATTGGTGACATACACTATCATTGCAGGAACAGGCTCAGGAGATCCAAATCCATCTTAGCCCACTGTCCATGCTAAGTGTGGGACCTGCCAGAGCATATGGGCAACAGTCTCCTTCTGAAGACTAGTATCTCTCTTGTTAAACTTTATAATGACAAAACTTCCCTGGTGGCTCAGACAGTAAAGCATCTGTCTACAATGTAGGAGACCCGGGTTCAATCCCTGGGTTAGGAAGATCCCCTGGAGAAGGAAATGGCAACCCACTCCAATACTCTTGCCTGGAAAATCCCATGGACCATGGGGTCGCAAAGAGTCGGACACGACTGAGCAACTTCACTTTCACTTAATGACAAAACGTGCCACATGCAGATAAACTTACTACCAAAAGCATGTTGACCAAGGCTTGAATTCATTCATTCATTCAACAGTTTTTGAGTATCATCTGTGTCAGACACTGTGATGCATGCCAGAGACAGATCAGAGAAAATACAAAGTGCCTGTCTTTTGAAGATTGAGGGAGAAACTGGCTATTAAAAAAGTGAGCAAGTTAGCGTGTAGTATATCAACTGGTGAGATATGAATGAAGAAAACTAAATGGAGTAAAGGGAACAAAGACTCTCGGTATGTGGGTGTGGGTGGTGTTTCTGTTAGAGAACTCAAGGAAGGTCCTGCTGACAGAGTGCCATTTGAGGAAAGGCTGGAAGGACAGACATGAGAGATGATCTGGTGGAAGAGTGTTCCACTCTGATCAGCTAGGGTGAAGGTTGGAGGTAGGCACATCTCTCATGGACCCAAGAAGCAAAAGAAGCCCAAGGGCTGGATGAATGGAGTGAGGGGAGAAGAGCTGGACATGGAATGAAAGAGGTAACCTGGGATGAGGGTGGTGGGTCTTAGAGGCCAAGCTGAGGGTTTTGGCTTTTACTCAGGGTGAAGCAGGGCATCCCGAGAAAGTCTCAGGGAGAAGATCAATGTAGCTCATCCTTTGCTTTAAAATATTCTCTTTGGTAGCTGTGTTGACAGTGGACTCTCAGAGGGCAAGAGCAAAAACTGAAATATCAATTGTGAACCATGATAATAAGCCTGGTGAGCAGTGGTGGTAGCTTGGACCAGGGTGTTAACGATGATAGGAAATGGTCAGAGAAATGGTCAGATTCCTCACTATTTTCAAGGTAGATGCAAAAGGCTTTGTTAATGCATTGGAGACAGGCTATGAGAGAAGGAGCAGACCTGGTATTTGTTTGCCTCAGCTACTGGAGGAATGGCTGCTTCCTGAGATGGGAGTGCTACAGAAGAACCAGGTCGGTGGCTGGGCTCTAATCTGTGTGGGCTCAGTTTGGGATACGTGTCAGACTTCCTAATGGAGAGCAGGCAGTTTAGAAGGTTGGGGTAGAGATACAGATATAGATGTGGAGATATGCACACAGTTGGAGTTAAAAACCATGAGACCAGCTGGGTTTAACTAGGGAGTAAATATTGATAGAGGGAAAATATAAGGATCCAAGGCCATGCCTTGGAACATGCCAGCAGCTGAAGGTCAGGGAGGTGAGGACAAAGCTCAGGAGACCATGCAAGGGTGGTCTGTGAGAGAGAAGAGAGCCGGGGGGACGTGGAGATGAAGGAGAGAGGGCATCTCCTGCAAGGAGCAATCAGCTTCATCAAACCACATGACAGGTCAAGTCTGATAACAGCCAAGAATTAGACACTGGATTTAGCAAAACAAAGGTCATGAACAGTCTTGACAAGAGGAACCTGGTGAGGAGGTGGCAACAAAGCCTGGTTGGAGTGCATTTAAGGAGAGAGGGAAGGAGAAGAGAAAAATGGAGACAACAGATAGGAACAAGAACAAAAAAGATCAGAAACATTTTCCAGGCCCATTCCAGCATGCTGTGAATAAGATGAGATCTGCTTGCTAACCAGCTCTAAGACAATGAGCAACTATCCCACTCTCTGAAAGTCACAGGTTTCTCATGGGGCCAAAGGAAAAGCAAGTTTAAATCAGAGGTTTGGCTGATGCTGCTGGAGTTTGGCACCTGGGATACAGAAAAGGCATAGCCTTCTGAGACAGACCCTTTATTATTATCAGTTGAATTAAAAGCACAGCATTTTAAACAGTTGTAGGAAGACCACGAAAGTCCTGAAATTTTCCACATTGACTGATTTTCTACAAATTCCTTTAGTTTGCAAACAAAGGCTTAGTAAGTCTAGGCAGGATCTCTCCGTTCCCATGATTGATCTGTCATTATTAAATGGAGTCATTCTGAAAGCCTCATGGATACCATCATTCACCTCTAAGACAGACTCTCATTAGATCTGAGCTCTGCACATTTTATTCAGAGAGGAAAACCAGAACCTAGCTGAAAATATCTAGCTTCCCACAGTATTGCGTCCTTACACTCAGCTCGAACTGAAAGCGAATGACTTTCATCTGCTGAGACGCCTTCCATTTTTCTGAAATGGCATTAGCTACTGTCACTTGGATGTGAAAGGGAACAACAGGGCAGGACTTCACTGGACTTTCCAAAGACTTGTCTGACCCCACTAAACGGAGGTCAGACCAAAGGATGAAAAGGAGAGAAGGGAAACACCCCAATATGCGTAACCAGGGTTATGTCTAGAGATTTGTTAATGTAGTTCAGACATGCCAGTTAACTTAAGCAAAGATAAATAATCTTGCTACTGTTGTTCTGTTTGGATGGAAGCATGACCCATGGCAACAGATTCAAGTGTCTCCCAAGAGCCCAGTTAGTGGTCAGCCAGGTCTGAAAGTCAGCCTGTTATGTCCATGAACACCCAGCAGCAACCAGGGGAAGCAGGAGGTTTTGTTAAACCAGCAGCTGCATCAAAGTACTGAGAACTGAGATTGAAGTTAAGAATGGGATTCAAAATATTTGGGGTCAGCTTTCTCAGAACCAGTAGTTTCTCTTTTGTCCCAGAGCAGTGATCACAGAGCCCAGGTTCACTCTCACACATGCCTGCCCCCACCTCCTGGAGCTCTCCAGCACCAGGTGGGTAGCAACGACACGAGGGCATGAGCCATGGTGCCCACAGCGTCTGCCCTCTGGGGGCCGGTTGAGCATCAGCGGCTACTTCATGACTGTGCTCACATAGCTGGGCTGCCTTTTCAGAGCATCTTGGGGTGGTCCCTTTGTGTTACTCCTCAATCATAGGGCTAATTTTCTTGATTTCAAATGTTGATGCTTTTTCCTTTGTTTTGTTTCTTAGAAAAGATCCAGAGGTAAGGAGAAGGGATATACTGCTAGCAGTACTTTTCATGTAACTACTTGTTTGATTTCCAGGCATCCTTGTCTTTCCCCTAGTGAGCAGCACGTGTCAGTTGGAATTTAAACTCATCATAGGCAGGGATATACCTTAGGCTTCCCTCCTGCTACTAACAGAACCCTGGGTACGGAGCCACACAGAGGGGATGGGTTGACTGATTAATCATGTAACATCTCCATCTCTAATAAATTTCCAAGAATTCTTCCAGTCATCATTTTCACTAAATTTGTCTAGATACTCTCACCTTACCTCCACTTTCCAGTATTCCTAATAGCATGCAAAATAAACATAAGCTGTCTCTTGCAAAATTGTGTTCTGAGGTTTAGTAGAAATGGTCACACCATGTTGTATCCAGAATTCAGAGGGCAGGCTGTACTGAGTACTACCACTGGCCAAGCTCAGTCCGCAAACCCAGCACTGTCTGTATTTCCGGGCAGCAGCTTCCACATGCTTGGTGGGGCCATTTGCTCCCTGGTCTTCTGGAAATCTATGGGTTGTGCAGTTGGCACAAGCTTCTGTTGGCTTGTTCTTCATTTGTTGGTTTCATCTCATGAGTCATTCTCCTTGCTGTCACATCCTATTTCTCCAGCCCTGCCCAGCAGTGCTTCTGCCCCCAGGTTAGGCTCTCAGAATCTTTTGTCCCCCTACTTCCTGAACTACATAACCTCAGTCTTGTCAGGGTTGACATCATGCTCAACCTAACACAGTGTTTTCCTGCCTTCTTTGCAGATGAGAGCAGCCATGTCTAAGTCTGGGCAAGGAAAGGTAAGTGCAAGTTTCCAGACTGTCTCCTAGCATGTAGCCTTTGCCCTCTCCTCCTCCCTTAACAGAACGAACACCATGGTGGTGTTCCAGTTATCTTATGCTCTCTGGTGACATTCTGAAACCATGCTACTACCCTGGATAAACCATCCCTGGACCTTACTTTGTGTGTGTGTGTGTGTGTGTTCTGTTGTTTAGTCATGTCTGACTCTTTCTGACACTATGGACTATAGTCTGCCAGACTCCTCTGCCCATGGGATTCTCCAGGCAAGAATACTGGAGTGGGTTGCTGTGCCCTTCTCCAGGAGATCTTACCAACCCAGGGATCAAACTCACATTTCTTATGCTTCCTGTATTGTCAGGCAGGTATTTTACCACTAGTGCCACATGGGAAGACCTTGGACCTCACGTTATATAAGAGAAAAACGGAACCTACAACTTGAGCTACTGTGTTAGAGTGGATCTGAATGAAGACTCCAACAGCCATAGGCCGTGGTCCATGCCAGCCTGCCCCTCTGGTACATGTCACCTTTCAGTCCTGTTCTGGAGTGGTAAACCCATCCCACTTGGACTACCTGGGGAGTCCCCTGGGACCTCTGTGTCCATTTACATGAAGCTGCAGAAATGGACATCTTCTGTACATTCTGAGCGAGGTTCGAAGCTGCCCAGGGGCAGCGTACAGGCAGGCTCTGCAGGACCCACAGCTGGGAGTCTGCAGGCAGCCATGAGGTGTCACTCCCAGAAGGTACTCCTTGTCACTATCAGTGACTTCTTGGGACTCTCTAGGGAACAAGGCTTAAAACAGGTTTAGAAGTATGTGCTGCCTGGTGTGTGTGTGGGTTCAGTTGTGTCTGACTCTTTTGCACTCCCCCTGGGCTGACTCCTCTGTCCATGGGATTTTTCCAGGCAAGAATACTGGAGTGGTTTGTCATATTCCAGGGGATCTTCCCTACCCAGATATTGAACCCATGCCTCTTGCCTCTTGTGCATTGGCAAGCAGATTCTTCACCACTATGCCATCTGGAAAGCCTAAGATGTTCTGCCTGGACATATGGCAAAATCAGCAGAGCCTCTAAAGTTCTAGATGTAAGCTCCCCCCACCATTCTGCTCCCATAGATGAGGTTCCCCCCACCCCCAATACCAAATAGCCTTCTTATCAAGGGGGCAGGTGCAAGTCCTGTTTACCCCTAAGTAGCAGGTTTTTATATTTTGGGGCTCCAAAATCACTGCAGATGGTGACTGCAGCCATGAAATTAAAAGACGCTTACTCCTTGGAAAAAAAGTTATGACCAACCTAGACAGCATATTAAAAAGCAGAGACATTACTTTGTCAACAAAGGTCTGTCTAGGCTATGGTTTTTCTAGTAGTCATGTATGGATGTGAGAGTTGGACTATAAAGAAAGCTGAGCACCGAAGAATTGATGCTTTTAAACTATGGTGTTGGAGAAGACTCTTGAGAGTCCCTTGGACTGCATGCTGGGGACGATTGAGGGCAAGAGGAGAGGATGAGATGGTTGGATGGCATCACCGACTCAACAGACATGAGTTTGAGTAAACTCCGGGAGTTGGTGATGGACAGGGAGGCCTGATGTGCTGCAGTCCATGGGGTCACAAAGAGTCAGACACGACTGANTGCCCACCCTCACTGTAAATCCAGCTCCAGAGCTCTCAGCCTCAGAATAACAGTGAGCCAGCCCCGTAGTGATTAGCAGGTATGTGGGCCTCTCTGAGCATTTTGTTGTGTGCTCAGTTGCTAAGTCATGTCTGACTCCTTGTGGCCCCATGGACTGTAGCCCACCAGGTTTCTCTGTCCATGGGATTTTTCAGGCAAGAATACTGGAGTGGGCTGCCATCTTCCTCCTCCAGGGCATCTTCCCAACAAAGTTATCGAACGTGCATCTCCTGTGTCCCCTGCATTGCAGGCAGATTCTTTACCCACTGAGCCACTGGGGAAGCATTTTGGGGGGGAAAACAAAGGGGCGTTATCTCGTGTACCTTGCAGCAAATATTCTGTTCTCTTCACCATCCCTCTCCCACTGTTGGTTCCCTCCCGATTTCTAGAATCTCCTCTATCATCCAGAACCACTGAACCCTGGGTCTCCCCAGCCATCAACCCACATACAATTAACTAATCATCTTGAGATCAGCAGCAGGCTACAGTCTCTCTACCCAGGTCCCGAGGAAGCCCTCCTGTGTCCAGGCATTTCATCTGCAGCACCCACGTGACAATAAGAGAGACAGGAGTCAGGGGAGGAGGCCCCACAGAGCCCATGTCAGACTTGATCTACCTCAGGACACACATGGGTCGTGCCCCTCAGTCTCTAATTGAAGTGTTGTCCTGCAGGCCCCTCTTGTTACATTTTTCCCACACACAAGAAAATCAGCCCCGAAGACTTCAAGATAATTCTCTCCCTGCTGCCTCCACCCCTCAGCTGCCCCTCAGTGTGACACACACAGTTTCCACCCATCCTCATTTCTTTTCTTTCTCCAGAAAACATTCAAGACATGCTCCCGCGGGACTTGTCTGGCCGCTTTGTCCTTGACTGACCTAGCTTCAGCCCATGGGTTATATAGCCATTTCTCCCCAGCTAAGGAGACTCATAAGATTTTAGCACAGAGAATCTGGGCGGCGACAAAGCTAAGCATCTGAATAACACAGAATGTTGAAATAAAGGGAATCCTCTGTTCTTCTGAAGAGAAGTCATCAAAGACAGGACACATCCAGCTTTGAGCCATCAGGACAGCCCTCAAGGGGCAAGGAGCCCACACCATTATCTCTTGGCATCTGGGAGCAAGGCTGAGCTATATGAAGGAGTGATGGAGAGAAGATACATCTTCGTGCCATGAGCCCTGCCCAGGGTGGCTGTGGGCTGGAGACCCTCCTGTTGGCACTGAACTTCCCACTAGAAGACAGTTGCAGGCCGCTCGCTTTGTCAACCCCTAAGCACATGGAAACAGTGGTGATTTTATCTCCAGTGTGTGTCAGGTCACCAAGAGAGCTATTCCTCTAGGTATTGACTCTCAAGGTCTTCTAAAACCTTCCAACAAAGACATCGACAGACAGGATGTGTCTTCAGCCAGGAGGACACACCCACTATGAGTTATTCAAGGCAGACCTTTGAACCTGAAGGAGATGAAGCCTCTAGGTCCAACTACCAATTTGTAGGAAGCACATGAGATGGGAGAACATGATAGATGACAACTTCCAGATGCAAAATCTAAAAGAAAGCAAAATTTAAACTGAGAGAAACTCTAGGGAATGAAAGAGCTGTTGATTCAACAAATAAAATGCAGAAAAAGAATGAGAGATCTTTAAATTAGCAATGTAGAGCCTCATTTGGATTTTGATTCAACAAACTGTAAAAAAAATACCATTTACGACAGTTGGAAAACTTTGAACACTGACTAGATGTCGATGGTATTAAGGAACTATTGCTAAGGTTTTTAGTATGATAACGGTACTTCAGGTACGTCCTTTTAAAAGTAGTCTTTGCATTTTTAAACATCTCTTTCTACACACAGTCACATGCACACACACATATACATGCAATCATGCACTTACACAATGTCTCACACACTGTTCTCACACATGCACACACATTCTTTGATACACTATTTGACAAGCACACTCATACACATACACATTCTTACACTCACACACACCACACACTTCTTTATGCACACTAAATACATATACACACTCATGCACTCTTACAGTTAAATGCAAACACTCCCCATACACTCAAACACACATATTCACAACTCACATTTATACCCATGCACACACACACATTTTCACACCCTAGTACACTCTTAGATGCTCACATGCACACACTCACATTCACACAAGTCTCTTTCATATATATACACACTCTCACACACACACTTTCTCTTACAGATATGCACTCCAACACCCACATGCTCACATGTGCACATAGCACACTTACTCGCTCCACACTTGCTCTCACACACTCACACAAAAACATAAGCACACTCTCACACCCACACACACTCTACCTTCCATCCATGCCCAGCTCCTTCGCAGCCATCTCCTGTGTTCAAGGTTGAAACTTGGCAGAAACAGGCCCTCCATTATAGATGTGAAGACAAGGCCTAGGCGGTCTTCTGGGGCTCCCGCTGGCGGGCCGCCACCCTGTCGCCTGACCCCGGGTCAGTGTCCTTCCTCCCCAGCTTCTCCTAACTCAGCTGGTCAGGCTGGAGATCCTAAAGTAAATTTTAAGGAAAGGAAATGACCATCCATCCGGTTGAACTCGCCTGCTGGCCTTTTGGCTGCTCCAAATCCCACCTTCCGGTCTCAGATTTTGCCTCCTGGGACTTCTTCCTTTGTGCTCAATATTTTCTGCATGGTGACCTGGATTTCATCAAATACTAGAGAAACACATGAGAGCCTGGGAATTACTGTGGAGGGATTAAAGGTGAAGTAATTAAAGATAATCCCCAAACCTTGAGAATCAGAGAAAGACGCAGGGATAAAGCACAAAACAGGAGTTCCCTGGCTGCACTGAAACCATCTCAGAAGATGAGGACGGAAAGAGAGGAGAGCAGGAGGCTGGCTGGAAGGAAGAATCGCTAATGCAAAATTCAGCTCTTAGGAGAGTGCGGTAGCGAGGGACCCATACAACTAAGGAAGCACACATCTTTAGTCTTGCTCCAGAATCTCCAGGAAAAAGAAAGAGAAAAATAGTACATAAGGGTCTTCTGTGAAAGTAGGGATTTTTCTCTGTAAAATTATAATATACTCTCCTGAATCAAAAAGTTCAAAGATTGTATCTAATGTTTCATGGACTGTATTGCACACACACACACACATACACACACATATACATTTGCCCAATGCACTCACACTCACCCACCATAGGTGACCTTGTAGAAGGAGGAACCGCAACTACTGCCAAGTAGTGATAACTGCTCTGAGTCGATTAGCGGGACCACCAGCCTCGGTCCTGGCCCTGTCTTCTGCCCTTTCTTTTTTACATGCTCCTCTACCTTTCCCCAGGGCTCTTGTTTCCTGCCTGCTTCTTGTTTTCTAAATAGGAGATGTTTCCAGTTTTCAGTCCCCTCTTTGCTCTGATCCAACTCGGGGCATTCTTGTTTTTCCATTCAGCTGTACCAAGAATGATGTATCTTTATAGTTGGCACCAGGGACAGGATGTTGTTTCTGAGAATGGTTACAAATGAATGGAAGACAAAGCAGCAGATCCCATATAAAGAGGATAAAATGGAGTGTGATACAAATACTTACATTCCGTGAGAGACTGCCAATGAATTGTCATGCTAATATTTACGTGGATTCACATATATGTATGGTGTGTATATGTGTAGCATATACATATATGTTATGTGTGCTTTAACACACAGCCAGTCTTCCAAAAGCACATGTAAAAATGTGACTTCATGTGGCATGGTCCCCTGCCTTCCTCTATGTCCTGCCAGGCCCTCAACTGACCTTGGCCACACCAGGTAGGTAGGACCCAACAGCGCAGAAACATCACCGACTTGATGGACATGAGTGGTGATGCCATCCAGCCATCTCACCCTCTGTCGTCCCCTTCTCCTCCTGCCCCCAATCCCTCCCAGCATCAGAGTCTTTTCCAATGAGTCAACTTTCGCAGGAGGTGGCCAAAGCACTGGAGTTTCAGCTTTAGCATCATTCCTTCCAAAGAACACCCAGGACTGATCTCCTTCAGAATGGACTGGTTGGATCTCCTTGCAGTCCAAGGGACTCTCAAGAGTCTTCTCCAACAACACAGTTCAAAAGCATCAATTCTTCAGCGCTCAGCTTTCTTCACAGTCCAACTCTCACATCCATACATGACTACTGGAAAAATCATAGCCTTGACTAGACGGACCTTTGTTGGCAAAATATTGTCTCTGCTTTTGAATATGCTATCTAGATTGGTCATAACTTTCCTTCTAAGGAGTAAGTGTCTTTTAATTTCATGGCTGCAGTCACCATCTGCAGTGATTTTGGAGCCCCCCAAAATAAAGTCTGACACTGTTTCCCCATCTATTTCCCATGAAGTGATGGGACCAGATGCCATGATCTTAGTTTTCTGACTGTTGCTCACCTTTTGTCCAATTTGCCCTTGCCCTGCTCAGAACCCTCCTCACTCCCCTTAAGCTCTGACACCCTGAGGCAGGCAGCTCTGTGCACAGACCCCTCCCTAGTGCTCAAAGTTCACACTGTGAATAGAGTAACTTTTTAGAAAGCAATCCCAGTACATAGCCATACAGACCCAAACACCCCATATGATATAACATAATAAATAGTTATTTACATCTATGACTTTAACATGACATACAGGTTTTTATTTGAAATAGTATATTATTCTATATTTTTATTGTTACTATATAAATATTATTGTTTAAACAAAACAGCAATAGGACTAATAAATATTGGTAACAAGTAGTATTTAATAGTAGGACTAATAAAATAAATACTATGTATGAGAAAAAATAGAGGGATCTTTTTATAATGCTGCTTCCTGCCTTCTGACAGCAATTTGCTTTAATCTTTTTAACTCTTTGTTGAAGATTCAAATTTTATAGGCTATATTATTCTGTAGTTTTAAGATGTATAACTGGAAGACTTTTAAAAAGAAGAACCAAATCAGTGTAATGTGTGTGTGTTAGTCACTCAGTCGTGTCTGACTCTTTGTGACTTCATGAACTGTAAACTGCCAGGCTCCTCTGTCCATGGAATTCTCCAGGCAAGAATACTGGAGTGGGTTGCCATTCCCTTCTCCAGGGGATCTTCCTTATCCAGGGATCAAACCTGGGTCTCCTACATTGCAGGCAGAGTCTTTATCATCTGAGCCACCAGGGAAACCATTATTACCTACAGTTTATTTTTAAGAGCCATGACATGAGAGATCAGACAAGATGGAGAGCAGAAAGACCCTGAGCTTACCTCCTCACACCAAAATTACAACCTTTTATGGAAAAACCATTAATGAAAAAGACTGGAACCTACAAGAAAAGATCTTCTACAACTAAAGATACAGAGAAGGAACCACAATGAGATGAGCAGGAAGGGTGGACTCATGATACAGTCAAGTTCCATACCCCCAAGTTGGCATATTGACTATGCCAAAGCCTTTGACTGTGTGGATCACAACAAACTGTGGAAAATTCTTCAAGAGAAAGGAATACCAGATCACCTGACCTGCCTCTTGAGAAATCTACATGCAGGTCAGGAAGCAACAGTTAAAACTGGACATGGAACAACAGACTTTTTCCAAATGAGAAAAGGAGTACGTCAAGGCTGTATATTGTCACCCTGCTTATTTAGCTTATATGCAGAGTACATCATGAGAAACACTAGGCTGGATGAAACACAAGCTGGAAGCAAGATTGCCGGGAGAAATATCAATAACCTCAGGTATGCAGATGACACCACCTTTATGGCAGAAAGTGAAGAAGAACTAAAGAGCTTCTTCATGAAAGTGAAAGAGGAGAATGAAAAAGTTGACTTAAAACTCAACATTCAGAAAACTAAGATCATGGCATCTGGTCTCATCACTTCATGACAAATAGATGGAGAAGCAGTGGAAATAGCGAGAGACTTTATTTCTGTGGACTCCAAAATCACTGCAGACGGTGACTGCAGCCAGGATGCATTCTCCCAAGATGCTTGCTCCTTGGAAGAAAAGTTATGACCAACCTAGACAGCATATTGAAAAGCAGAAACTTACTTTGCCAACAAAGGTCTGTCTAGTCAAGGCTATGGCTTTTCCAGTAGTCATGTATGGATGTGAGAGTTGGACTATAATGAAAGCTGAATGCCAAAGAATTGATGCTTTTGAACTGTGGTGTTGGAGAAGACTCTTGAGAGTCCCTTGGACTGCAAGGAGATCCAACCAGTCCATTCTAAAGGAGATCAGTCCTGGGTGTTCATTGGAAGGACTGATGTTGAAGCTGAAACTCCAATACTTTGGCCACTTGATGTGAAGAGCTGACTCATTGGAAAAGACCCTGATGTTGGGAATGATTGAAGGTGGGAGGAGAAGGGGACGACAGACGATGAGAAGGTTGGATGGCATCACTGACTAAATGGACATGAATTTGAGTAAACTGCGGGAGTTGGTGATGGACAGAAAGGCCTGGTGAGCTGCAGTCCATGGGGTCGCAAAAAGTTAGACACAACTGAGCGACTGAACTGAACTGATACCCCTAAGTGTGTGACCCATTAATGGGAAAGCGATTATAACTCCAAAGCCTCTCAAAGGAGTGAGCATTCTGAGCCCCGCACTGGGATCTCAGCCCATGGGTCCTGCACTGGGAAGACAAGCCCTCCAAAGATTTGGCTTTCAGGCCAGCAGGGCTACTTTCAGGAGTTCTAGAGGACTGGGGGAAAACAGAGACTCAACTCTTAAATGGTGCACACAAAATCTCATAGGTTCAGGGGCCCAGGGAAGAAGCAAAATTTTAAAGGAGCCTGGGTTGGGCCTATTTGCTGATCTTAGAGAGTCTCTCAGAGAGGCAGGAAGAAACTGTGACTCAACCTGGGAACAAAGACACTATGGCAGCCACTTGGGAGAGCCCCTTCTACCATGGGACTCTGGTGCTGGTAAGCATCATTTTGGAATCCTCCCTGTAGATTATCCTCAGGATCCATCCCCACTCCTGCCCAATAGCCTGTGAGCACCAGTATTAGAACACTCAAGCCAAGCAACTAACTGAGTGGGTATATAGTTCCACCTACCTGCAGACAATTTGCTTTAAGACTCCCCCTGAGCCCACCCTCAGACATGGTTCAGGCCACCAGAGATGCCAGGACCCAGCTCCACACACCATTTGGGCAGAAACCAGCCCCAGCGTCCCTGTTTCCACCCATCAGTGAGCCTGCTCTAGCCTCAGCACCAGCCCCCCCACATCACTGAATGGATATGAGCAGCAGGACATCTGGAAGCTTCCCTGGTAACTCAGCTGGTAAAGAATCTGCCTGCAATGCAGGAGACCCTGATTTGATTCCTGAGTCAGTAAGATTCCCTGGAGAAGGGCATGCAACTCACTCCAGTATTTTTGCCTGGGAAATCCCATTGACAGAGGAGCCTGGCGGGCTAGAGTCCATGGGGTCACAAAGTGCTGGACGTGACTTAGTGTCTAAGTACAAGCACACACATCTGTAGCACCATAGCCTATGGACCCAACCGACCCACCAAACGCTAGATCCTGACCTGGGACAGGCTGGGTCCCAGCCTCGCACACTGGCAGGACAACATAGGCTCCAGGACACCATGTATCTTGCCACCAGCTATGTCAGGAAACAGGCCCATCCACAGCAGGGCACTCAGGCCCTGCAGCCAGACTCCAGGGTGCAGCAGTGCCTTGCAATGAGTTGGCTCTAGCCCTAGGACCTGACTATACTTCCCAGTGTGTGGGCATCAGCCCTGGGGTCTCCTGTGCCCTGACTTCACCTGCCCAATGAGACTGCACTAGCTCCAGAGGAAGACAGAGAAAGACAAATAGTGTGCAATATCACTTACATACGGAATCTGAAAAAAGAAAACAAACAGTGAATATAAAAAGCAGAAACAGACTCAGAGATATAAACTAGGGGTCACCATGGGAGAGGGAAGGGAGGAGGGGCAAGTTAGGGTTAGGGAATTAAGAGATATAAACTATTATGTATAAAATAAATAAGCTGTAAGGATATATTGTATAGCACAGGGAATATAGTAAATATTTTATAATAACTATAAATTTATGAAAAATAATTATAAAAGTTAACCTTTAAAAATTGTGAATCACTACATTGTACACCCTAAGCTTATACAACACTGTTGTTGCTCAGTCACTCAGTTGTGTCCAACTCTTTGTGACCCCTGGGACTGCAGTATGCCAAGCTTCTCTGTCCTTCACCATCTCCTGGAGCTTGTTCAAACTCATGTCCATTGAGTTACTGATGCCATCCAACCATCTCATCCTCTGTCATTCACTGTAAATCAAGTATATCTCAATAAGTGAAAGTGAAAGTCACTCAGTCATGTCCAGCTCTTTATGATCCCATGGACTGTAGCCTGCCAGACTCCTCTGTCAATGGAATTCTCCAGGCAAGAATACTGGAGTGGGTAGCCGTTCCTTTCTCCAGGGGATCTTCCCAGGCCTTCCCAGGGATGGAACCCAGGTCTCCCACATTGCAAGTAGATTCTTATCTGAGCCACCAGGAAAGCCTATATCTCAATAAAAAGGGAATAAAAAGCCATGACACATTCCTTTCTGTCTCTTGATTCACTGGGATGTTTTTACTCTTTCTTTCTCCTCCACTGAGCTACCTCCAACCTTGGAGACACTGTTTTCTTCTGTGCAGTGACAACACTAAATACTTTTGCATTGGATTCCAAGTGAGCAGGAATTATGGAATGTCTGCTATATCCCAGACATTGGGTGAGTAGGAGGACTGCAAAGGCATATGACTAAAACTGACCCTTTGACACAAGGACCTCTGAAGAAAGTAAATATGTCCTGAAAACAAAGACACTAGGTTATGAGAAAACCTGCTAAATTATCATTAAGAAAAGAATAAAATTTAAAATAGTGCATTCCACTTAGTGTAAAGAGCTAAGTGAAGAAGGAGAAATTACATAAGTATAAATGGAAACGTGAATCATGGTTTTCATATCTTTTTAGACATCCATAATCTGTTTGTAGATGAAATTCACTCATCAGTGCTAAATCTGGTAAACTGAAAGTCCCATTTCCTTAACTTGTATGGAAAAAACTAGCATAGGTATCTGAGACCCCTTGCAGAAAAACCACTGTTAAATGAGTAATTTTATTACAAATTCAATTTCTTAATGACAGGATGAGATGGTTGGATGGATGGCATCACCGACTCAATGGACATGAGTTTGAGTAGGCTCTAGGAGTTGGTGATGGACAGGGAAGCCTGGCATGCGGCAGTCCAGGGGTCGCAAAGAGTCAGACATGACTGAGCGACTGAAATGAACTGAACTGAATGATTATAAGACTATTCAGATTATCTGTTTCATCTTGGTTGAGTTTTGGTAACTGAGGTTTTTGAGGGATTGATTTGTTTAAGTCACTAAACTTATAAGTGTAAACTTATTCATGTTATTCCTTTATTATTCTTTAATGACTGCAAAATCTGTAGTGACACACCATATTTCATTCCTGACAATGATTTATGTCTTATTTTTATTTTGTTAATCTTACTAGTGGCTTCTCAATTTTATGGATTTCTTAAGGAACCAGTTTTTGTTTCATTGATTTTGCTTTGTTTTCCTATTTTCAATTTCAGAATAATTGTGTCATTTCCTCCCTTCTGCCTGCTTATTTTCCCTTTTTGTTTCTCAGGCTCTTGAAGGAGAAACTTAGATTACTGTTCTGAAATCTTTCCTCATTTCTAATGTATTTGTGGCTGTAAATTTTCCTCTCAGTACTTAAGGCACACTCTACAAAGGTTTTATATGTTATATTTTCATTTTCATTCATCATTTGGTTCTATATTTTCAAAACTTTCCCTTGAGATTTACTCTTTGATCCATGGACTATTTAGAAATGTGTTGCTGCACTTACAAGTATTTAGAGCTTTTTCTTTTGTCTGTTATTGATATCTAATTTGATACCATTGTGGTCAAAGAAGACACTTCATTGATTCTTTTATTTTATGGCCCAGGATATGGCCAGTCTTGGCAAATCACTTGAACACAATGTGTTTTGTTTGTTGTATGTGGAGTGTTGTGTTATATACATCATTTATATTAAGGCAATTATTTGATATATTAGGGGTTATGTTTATTATTTGATTTCTGGAAAATGCAATATTTACTGACACAAAATATATTATTATTCATAAGACACATTTAAAACTAATTTAAAAGAGTATAAATGATACAAAGTAGTTCTTAGGCCACAGTAGAAGTAAACAAGAAATCAATAACAGAAAGGAAGCTAGAAGATCTCCAGTACCTGGAAATTAAGCAATATACTTCTCAGTAACACATGAGTGAAGAAAGAAGTCTCAATAGAAGTTTAAAAATGTTTTTAAATAAAGAAAAATGGAAATACAGCACATGAAAATATGTGGGGCTCAGTGAAAGCTGCACTTAGAAGACTATTATAATATTAAATACATATATTAAAAAGAGGAAAATATAAGAGCAACAACCTAAGCATCTACCTTAGGACTAAGACACTAGATGAAGAACAATTAAAGTCAAAGCAAGGAAAAAGGAAGATATAAATATTAAAGTAGAAGTCAAGGAAATTGACCATTAAAAATGACAGAGAAAAATCAATGAAGAAAAACCTGATTCTTTTTAAAAGTCAATAAAATTGATAAAGCTCTCACCAGGATAACCAACTGAAGAAAAGAGAAAAGACATGTTACCATCATCAAAAATTAAAGAGGGATCATCACTAAAGATCCCAGGTACATTAAAAATTTAATCAAGGGATACAATGAACAACTATATAACTACAAATTTGATAACTTGGATGAAATGGATCAATTTCTTGAAAAACAAAAACTCACGGGAAGAGAAATAGATCATTTGAAAGGACTTGCCTCTATTAAAGAGAATGAATCTATAGTCAATAACCTCTCAAAGAGAAAGCACCAGCCCCAGATCGGTTCAATGTTGAATCCTACCAGAGATCTAAGGGGAAAAGTTACACCATTTCTCTACAATCTCTTCTAGAAAACAGAAGCAGAAGGAGAACTTCCTCACCCCTTCTATTTGGCCAGCATTCCTCTAATACCAACATCAGACAAACACATTGCAAGAAAGAAAAAATATAGGCTGATATTTCACCTATATCTTTATTTGAACATAGATACAAAAATCAATAAAATATTAGCATATAAAATGCAACAATGTATAGAAAAAATTTTATACCACAACCAAGAAGGACTTACACAAGACTGCTTTCACACTGGAAAATAAATAAATGTAATCCACCACATTCAAATCTAAAAAATAAAAGTCATATGATCTATCAAATTATACAGAAAAAAATTGGCAAAATTCAACATTTGTTTGTGAATAAGATGCTCAGCACATTAGGAACAGAGAAGAACTTCCTCAACTTGATAAAGAATATCCTTTTTTTTTTAAATTGGAATGTGATTGCCTTACGGTGTTGTCTTAGTTTCTGCTGTGCAATGAAGTGAATCAGGGATAGATAGATAGATAAATCGATCGATCCTCCTTCTTGGACCTCCTTCCCTCCATCCTACCCCCCTAGGTCATCACAGAGCACCATTACTTAGTGGGCTTATCTACCATATGCTTGATTTGGAGAAAATCTGTATTTTCTGGATATGAGACAGGTGTTGCAAATATCTCCAAATCTGTGGTAGGCCTTTTAAAGTCCTTAATGGTATTTTTTATTAGTATACATTCTTAAATTTAGAGTTTTCCAAGTGGTTCAGTTGTAAAGAATCTACTTGCCAGTGCAAGGGATGTAGGTTCCATCCCTGGGTCAGGATGATTCCCTGGAGAAGGAAATGGCAACCCACTCCAGTATTCTTGCCTGGTAAATCCCATGGGCAGAGGAGCCTGGCAGGCTACAGTCCATGGGATCACAAGAGAGGCAGATTTGACTTAGTGACTAAACAACAAATTCTTAAATTTAATGTAGGCAAATAGAAGGGTAAAAAGTGGAAGCTGTGACAGATTTTCTTTTCTTGGGCTCTAAAACCACTGCGGATGGCGATTGCAGCCATGAAATTAAAAGATGCTTTCTCCTTGAAAGGAAAACTCTGACAAACCTACAGAGCATATTAAAAAGCTGAGATTCTTTCTCCCTAAGATAAGTATCCAGGCAAAGGTATTTTCTGTCACCATTTTTATTTATCATTGTACTAAAGATTCTAACCAGTAAGGTAATGCAAAAACAAAAAAAATACTAAAATCATGCAGACTGAAAAGGAAGAAATAGAGCTGTGTCTATAAGCACCTGATATGATTGTCTATATAGAAGATTCCAAGGGATATAAAAAACATTAGTGAGTTTAGCAACCCAAGGGATATAAAGGATATAAAACCTCATGCTATAAATTTTAAGATAGCTAGTTTCATTTTAATTCACCTCAGAATATTTTATAATTTCTACTTTGATTTATTTCTGATCCACAGGTTATATAAAAGTGTGTTGCTTAGTTTCCACACATTTGAGAATTAAAGATATATTTTTGTTATTAATTTTTATTAATAATAGAGAATGTTCTTTGATTTATTTAAAATTTGAGACTATTATGACCCAGAAGGTGGCAAATTATCTACAGACATTTGAAAAGATTGTGTATTCTCCTGCTTTTGAACATAGTGTTTTGTAGATGGACATTAGGTCAAGTTCGTTGATAATGCTGTTCAGATCTATAAGAAACCTCACTGAGATTTCAATAAGAATTGCATCAAATCTATGATCAACTTAAGGATAATTGGCAAATTTACTATCAATATGTTGAGTCTTTCAAATCATTAAAACAATTACTTATCATTTAATTAAATCTTCTTGGTTTCTTTCACCAGCACTTTATATTTTTTAGTATACACATTCTCTATATATTTTATGTGCTTTATACCTGTGCGTGTTAAGTCTCTCGGTCATGTCCGACTCTTTGTGACCCATGGACTGTAGCCACCAGGCTTCTCTGTCCATGGGATTCTCCAGGCAAGAATACTGGAGTGGGTTGCCATGCCCTCCTTCAGGGGATCTTCCTGACCCAGAGATAGAACCTAAGTCTCTTATGTCTCCTGCATTGGCAAGTGGGTTCTTCTGCCACCTGGGAAGCCCAGATTTATACCTAAGCACTTCATTTTTTTCAGTGATTGAAAGTGGTATTTTTAGATTATGTTTTCTGAATATTCATTGTTATTATATAAATGCAGTTGAGTCTTGCATGTTACTCTTGCAATGTTACTTAAATTATTTATTAATTCTAAAAGTTTTTTGTAGATTTTTAATCTACAAAATACAATATATATAGATATATAGATAACCATGTCACCTGCAAATTACTATTTTATTCTTCCTTTAGAATTGGTGTGCCTTTTCTTGTCCTTGCCATTTACAGTGTCTATAATTCCCAGTACTATAAAGAATAAGTGTAGTGAGAGTGAACATTCTTGCCTTGCTCTCAGTTTTCGGGAGACAGCATTCAGTCTTCTATGATAAGGAATAGTGTGAACCACAGTTTTGCATAAATATTCTGTATCCATTTGAGTTAGTTCTTCTATATCCCAATCTTTCTGAGAAAGAGTTTTTATCACAAATTGGTGTGGGACTTGCAAAATAATGTTTTTGTCTCAGTTGAAATTATCATATGATTTTTCTTCTTTGCCTAGTTGGCATGGTGAATTATTTATTTTAGAACATTGAACCAAACTTTCACACATATAAGTCCCACTTGTTCATAATATATAATTTTTTATACACTGCTGGCTTTAATTTGCTAATATTTTGTTATAGTAAATTCATGAAAGATATTGTTCTATAGTTTTTCCATTTTCCATCATTCTCTGATTTTGGTATCTAATCTAATTGTAAATGTGAGCTGGAAAAGTGCTGCCCTCCACTCCCACCCCTCAACTCTCATGTGCCTGCTTCTCAGAAACTTGCCCAGCAGCACAGACAGCATCATCTTGTATATTTGAAAACACAGCTATTACTAGTGAAGAAGGCCTAATGGTGGTAGCCTGACCCAGACTTGGTTCCTACCGAAGCTCTGGCTCAGCAGCCACGTTCTCTGATTTTGGTATCTAACTGACCTAATCAAATGAATTTAGGAAGTAGTCCCTCTGTTTTCTGGAACCATTTGTATTAAAATTGTGTTAATTCATTAATTCATCTAAGTATTTAGTAGAATTTGACAGTGAAACACATTGGCTTAGAGATTGCTTTTTCAGGAGACCTTTCAATCATGAATTCAATTTATTAAATCATTATAGAACTTGAGTTTGTACAAGCTCTGGCAGTTGGTGATGAACAGGGAAGCCTGGTGTGCTGCAGTCCACAGTTGAGCAACTGAACTGAACTGATGGAACTATTCAGATTATTTGTTCCATTTTCGTTGCTTTTTGGCAGCTTTCGTTTTTCAAGGAATTGGTCTATTTCTTCTAACTGTTCCAATATTCTAAATATTCAAATTTACAAGTATAAAGTTATTCATAGTATTTCTTTGTTATCCTTATAATCCTTTTTAATGATTATAGGATTTTTAGTGGTAGTCTCGTTTCTTACTTGATATTGGTGCAACCTCTTGCTAAACTTTTTTTAATTTTATTAATTTTTTTAAAGAACTGATCTTTAATTTTATGTTTTCTCTATTGTTTTCCTATTTTTAGTTTCATTGGTTTCTACTCTGAACTTTATTATTTCCTCTCTTCTGCTTGCAGGTCATTTTGCTCCTTTTTCAGTCTTGAGGTATGAACTTACATTTAGATATGAGACTTTCTCTTTTCTCATGTAAGCATGTAGTGTTAAGATTCCTGGACATGGAACAACAGACTGGTTCCAAATAGGAAAAGGAGTACATCAAGGCTGTATATTGTCACCCTGCTTATTTAACTTCTATGCAGAGTACATCATGAGAAGCACTGGGCTGGAAGAAGCACAAGCTGGAATCAAGATTGCCGGGAGAAATATCAATAACCTCAGATATGCAGATGACACCACCCTTATGGCAGAAAGTAAAGAGGAACTAAAAAGCCTCTTGATGACAGTGAAAGTGGAGAGTGAAAAAGTTGGCTTAAAGCTCAACATTCAGAAAATGAAGATCATGGCATCTGGTCCCATCACTTCATGGGAAATAGATGGGTAAACAGTGGAAACAGTGTCAGACTTTATTTTGGGGGGCTCTAAAATCACTGCAGATGGTGACTGCAGCCACGAAATTAAAAGACGCTTACTCCTTGGAAGGAAAGTTATGACCAACCTAGATAGCATACTCAAAAGCAGAGACATTACTTTGCCAACAAAGGTCATTTA
>SJYQ01095370.1:103488-167614 GCA_006410935.1 Redunca redunca
TCTGATGCTGGGAGGGATTGGGGGCAGGAGGAGAAGGGGACGACAGAGGATGAGATGGCTGGATGGCATCACTGACTCAATGGATGTGAGTCTGAGTGAACTCCGGGAGTTGGTGATGGACATGGAGGCCTGGCGTGCTACGATTCATGGGGTCGCAAAGAGTCGGACATGACTGAGCGACTGAACTGGACTGAAACAGTTTTAATTATACCCTACATATTTTCATATTTTTTTAAAATGTCATTCATCATTTGGTTCTACTTTTTAAAAAGAAATTCCTTTGAGAGTACTCCTTTAATCCATGGGTTATTCAGAAACATATTGTTTCATTTCCATATGTTTAGGGATTTTTCCTTTTGTCTATGTTATTGATTTCTAGCTTGATTCCATTATGCCTACATAATACATTCTGTATGATTTCAATTATTTTAAATTTTTTAATATTGTTTTTTGGTCCAAGATACAGTCTATCTTTGTGAATATTTATGAGAATTTGAGAAAAGATGTGTATTCTTCTGCCATTAGATGGAGTATTCTATATATGCAAATTAGATCCTGTTAGTAGACCCTATTTTTCATAGGGTCTATTTCCCTACTGATTTTCTCTCCAGTAGTTCTATTAGTTGATAAGAACTGGACAGTGAAGTTCCCAATCATAATTTTGGTTTTATCTATTTCTCCTTTAGTTCTATCAATTTCTGCTACATGTATTTTGAAGCTCTGTTGTTTTTGTGTACATATTTAAAATTACGTCTTCCTTTTATCTTTATGTAGTGTTCCCCTTTGTCTTTATTTTCTTTGCTCTGGAATCTATATTACTGGCTATTAATATGGTCATTCATGCCTCTTTTTAAACTGATGTTCTTTTGGCACGTCCTTTTCCATTCTTTTACTTTCAACCTATCTGTAATTATTGAATTTGAAGTGAATTTCTCATAAAAAGCAGACAGATCATTTTAATCTACACTTCCAAGCTTGCCTTGTAATTTTAATTGCTCTCAATAGCAGGGTCTGATGCAGCTCTTTGCAATGGAATGTTGAGTGTCCACCAATCAGGCCGCCATGGAGTCTTCAGGAAATGCCAAGGCTACCTCAAGCTGATTAGTGCCATTTATAATCTGGCTCAGAAATGCAACCTAACAATCTCCATCTGCTCTAGATTTGGAACTGTAAGCTTGAAATGTCATGATAATGACTTTCTTACCCAGCTACCCTTGCCCCCCATTTGCCGATCTCTCTCTGAGGGAACTTTCCCCAGCACTACCAGATGGAATTCACCTTTTTTTCTCTTCAGTTTCCCAGGGAATACAGCATGGGATGTATTAGTTCAGATTTTGTCCTAAATCTGGAACTCATTTTATATAATCAGGCTCTCTGCTGTTTAACCCTTAAGTGCTGGCTCCCATAGAGTGGCAGTCCAGGGCCAACATTATGGAGAGGTTTCTGGAGACTTGCAAGGTCACAGGGAAAGAAGGACTCACCGTTTAATTTACACACTCCCTTCAGGGTCCCATATAAGTGTCCCTAATATGGGAAAGCTTTCCTGCCCATACCACACCAGAAACATTTCTCCCTTCTCTAAGGTATTACAGAATTATTTATACCACTTGTTTTGATAGTTTCCTCTAAATTAAAAAATCATTCATTGATGGTCTTCTGGGTTCTTAGCACTTTTTCAGGTTCTAAAGTAATGGAGGGAGATAAGATGGAAAAGGGCTTCCCAAGTGGCACTAGTGGTAAAGAACCCCCCTGCCGATGCAGGAGACATAATAGACGCGGGTTTGGGAAGTTCCCCTGGAGGAGGGCATGGTAACCCACTCCAGTATTATTGCCTGGAGAATCCCACAGACAGAGGAGCCAGGCAGGCTACAGTCCACAGGGCCCCAAAGAGTCGGACACAACTGAAGTGACTTAGCGTGCACACACATGGAAAAAGCCCCCTAGCGGTGTCCTGTGTCCCACACAGCCCAGACGAAGAGCAGGCACTGAGGTCATTCAATGATGGCTATAGTGAGCACTGGACAGGTTGATAGAATGAGATGAGGCTTCATTCTATTCTTTTAATATCCTCCTAGTCAGTGTTCTTACAATGAAATTGCAGAGTGCAGGCATGCTTTGAATGTTCACTGAGTGATTTGCTGAAAAACAGCCAGTATCAGTATCCTCCAGAGGATCCTCTCTGATGTCTTATACCCCAGCCTACACTCCACACCAGGCATGGAGCTTCAAGCCTTCCCTGCCTGCATGCTCCACTCTGACCTAAGGTGGAGATCAGATGGTGGTGAGAGGCGGATACAGGCACAGACCAAGCATCCATCCACAGAAATTGTCTCCTTGCAACCAACTGCACTCAGCCTTGAAGCTCATCTATTCTAGCTCCCAAGACTTCACCCCTAAAAGGGCACAAATATGAAAACAAAATAACTGGATGGATTAATCAGATCATTATATACCCCTGCTGTGACTGACAAGGAAACAGAACCTCACTCTCACAGATGAGACCCCTGAAGATCCTGAGAGACCAGGGAAACAAAAACTCCCATTCTCGTTACTTTCAATCTAGATCAAGCCCAGACATAGAATGAATACCCAGATACCAGTACTTCCAAAGGGGAAGAGAAAAGCATTCTTATTTTGATGCTGAGAGGAAAAATTTTGTTCAATCTCCTTATAAAGAATGCAGTGAAAACTGTTGCATCATAAACTTAATTCATGTACTAGAAAATGATCTGTACAGATCAAGCTGAATAACTTTAATCATTCATTCAATGTGTTAACATTTTTTTCCCTCTGGATTCAAGGTCCTAGTGCTCTAAATACAGACATGCCCTCTGTTCACCCACTCCTTACATTTTAAAAAGAGGTTCTGGGTCCTGTGTTGGTTGAAGTAGCTGATTGAGTATTCATGTCATTGAATACAGAGATAGCTTTAATTTTGGCATCACCAGATGACCACAACAGGAAATCTGCTCAACAACCAAGCCAAGGCCCCAGGAAACATAGACATAAAAACTTGTATCTGAATTTTGGGAGCCAAAGCTTTCTCAAAGGGGATTTTCACTGTCAAAAACTACCTCAAAGAAATGCAATTTCACATCTATATTCGTATGTAAAATGACAAAATGATTTTTTAAATGTCCTATATTTCAGTCTTTTCAACAAATGGTGCTGGAGTAATTGGACACTCAGAGGACAAAAAAAGCAGCTTCCCATATAGTGCTAGTGGTAAAGAATCCACCTGCCAATGCGGGAGACGCAAGAGACATGGGTTCAGTTCCTGGGTCGGGAAGATCTCCTGGAGGAGGAAACGGCAATCCACTCCAGTATTCTTGCCTGGAAAATCCCATGGACAGAGGACTACAGTTCTCTTGGGCTACAGTCCACAGGGTCATGAAGAATTGGACGTGACTGAGGACACACATACAATACAATGTTTATAGAATATTGGAAACAAAACAAAAACTTTAAACCTCATACACTATATACTCCATAACTCAAAATGGGTAATAGGTTTAAACATAAAGCTATAAAACTTTGGGGAAAAAAACACATAGGAAAAAATCTTCAAGGCCGAGGGGTAGTGAATGGACATGACACCAACAGCACAACCCATCAGAGGAGAAGCTCAGTAAATCTGACTTTCTCAACAACAAGGACTTGGTCTGAGAAAACCCAGGTGAAGAGGACGAAAGACAGTCTACAGATTGGTAGAGAGAACCTCAAAGCACACATCTGACAAAAGACTTCTACATAGAAAATTTAGAGAACTCTTGAAATTCAACATGAAAAAAAAGCAAATAATACAATCAAATATGAGCAAAAGGCATGAACAGACACTTCACTGAGAAGGATACAGATGGTAAAGAAGCACATGATTTTAAATATATAATACATAAATCTATCTGTGTTCTGCTGTGCTGTGCCTAGTCACTCAGTCATGTCCTACTCTTTGTGACCCTGTGACCCAGCCAGGCTTCTCTATCCATGGGAATTGTCCAGGCAAGAATACTGGAGTGCCATGCCCTCCTCCAGGGGATCTTCCCAACCCAGGGCTCAAACCCAAGTCTTCCTCATTGCAGGTGGATTCGCTACCATTTGAGCCACCAGGGAAGTCCAAGAATACTGGAGTGGGTAGTCTATCCCTCCCCCAGGGAAACTTCCCAACCCAGGAAACTTATTCAAGTCTTTTGCATTGCAGGCGGATTCTTTACCAGTTGTGTTACCAGGGAAGCCCCTTGTATATGGTACCAGTGTCAGTCTCCTGGTTTTGATATCAAACTATAGTTTCATATTACATAACTTCAAGGGAACCTGGGTGAAGAATGCACACGGCATCGCTCTATTGTTTTTGTAACTTCCTGGGAAGTTATAATTATTTCAGAATTAAAAGTTTTCCAAAAACTCTCATATCCTGTAAGCATCATTAAAATGGAATCTTATCTGTTCTGAAAATGACTGTAAATTGTTGAATTAGACCTCTCTTGGTGTTTTACAACTTGTCAAAGACAGGAAGCTTTGAGTTTAGAGGGCAGTGGCACCAAGTTTTCCCATTTGTTTATTCATTAGACTTATTTTGGCAGAATTAATGTTTGAATCTGCATTAGGTTTGTATGGGCAACTGCTTTCCCATATGAATCTGGTTTATCATTTCTACAGACCTCAGGGCTGCCCCAGATAGAGTCCTACTCCACTCTCACCCCACCTCCTGCCATTGGCCAGTGCAGGCAGGTGAAACCAAAAAGTGAAAGGGGCTTACCTGGTGGCTTAGGTGGTAAAATCATTCTACCAGGTGCACTAGTGGTAAAGAACCCTCCTGCCAATGCAGGAGACATGATGAGACCTGGGTTCCATCCCTGACGGAAGATCCCTTGGAGAAAGGAATGGCTACCCACTCCAGGATTCTTGCCTGGAGAATTCCATGGACAGAGGAGCCTGGTGGGCTACAGTCCATGGGGTTGCAAAGAGTCAGACACGACTGAGCGACTAATAGGGTCCTACTCCTCCCCGTGCCCATTGGCCAATCCAGGTAGGTAACAGGGTTAAATGCAAACTTGGCACGAGGTAGGGGTCAGGGCTGCTGCGATGCCAGGGTTGGCGCTGCCTTCTGCACCTGCGCTGGCCTTCCACGTAGTCATGGTGGGGATGGTGAGCTAAAACCACAGGCCATGCTGTGGACGAGGAATTCAGGAGCAGGACAGAACTCTCTTCTTCCTCACGCTCTGCTAAAATAGCTCTCGTTGTTTCTGTGAGGGGAGAACCAGAGCTTTGCTGGTTTCCAGTCCCATTTCCCAGGGCAAAGGGCATGAGGGGTGGTGGCTGCCTTCATGGTCTTCCACCCAGAATTCCAAACTTGGAATGTGCAATAGATAGGTCGTGGAGGTGAGGGACAGAGAGAGAGAGAGAGATGGAGAGAAACAGAGAGGGACAGGCTGGGGGTAAAGGGGTGAAGATTTTGGAACGATCCATGGCTCTTTCTTCAGTTCAGTTCTGTCGCTCAGTCTTGTCTGACTCTTTGTGACCCCATGAATCGCAGCACACCAGGCCTCCCTGTCCATTACCAACTCCCAGAGTTCACTCAGACTCACGTGCATCGAGTCAGTGATGCCATCCAGACATCTCCTCTTCTGTCGTCTGCTCCTCCTCCTGCCCCCAATCTCTCCCAGCATCAGAGACTTTTCCAGTGAGTCAACTCTTCGCATGAGGTGGCCAAAGTACTGGAGTTTCAGCTTCAGCATCATTCCTTCCAAAGAAATCCCAGGGCTGATCTCCTTTAGAATGGACTGGTTGGATCTCCAAGGGACTCTCAAGACTCTTCTCCAACACCACCGTTCAAAAGCATCAATTCTTCAGTGCTCAGCTTTCTTCACAGTCCAACTCTCACATCCATACATGAGTACTGGAAAAACCATAGCCTTGACTAGATGGACCTTAGTCAGCAAAGTAATGTCTCTGCTTTTCAATATGCTATCTAGGTTGATCATAACTTTTCTTCCAAGGAGTAAGCGTCTTTTAATTTCATGGCTGCGCTCACCATCTACAGTATTTTGGAGCCCAAAAAATAAAGTCTGATACTGTTTCCACTGTTTACCCATCTATTTCCCATGAAGTGATGGGACCGGATGCCATGATCTTCATTTTCTGAATGTTGAGCTTTAAGTCAACTTTTGCCCTCTCCACTTTCACTTTCATCAAGAGGCTTTTTAGTTCCTCTTCACTTTCTGCCATAAGGGTGGTGTCATCTGCATATCTGAGGTTATTGATATTTCTCCCGGCAATCTTGATTCCAGCTTGTGTTTCTTCCAGTCCAGCGTTCCTCATGATGTACTCTGCATATAAGTTAAATAAGCAGGGTGACAATAGACAGCCTTGACGTACTCCTTTTCCTATTTGGAACGAGTCTGTTGTTCCATGTCCAGTTCTAACTGTTGTTTCCTGACCTGCATACAGATTTCTCAAGAGGCAGGTCAGGTGGTCTGGTATTCCCATCTCTTTCAAAATTTTCCACAGTTTATTGTGATCCACACAGTCAAAGGCTTTGGCATAGGCAATAAAGCAGAAATAGATGTTTTTCTGGAACTCTCTTGCTTTTTCCATGATCCAGCGGATGTTGGCAATTAGATCTCTGGTTCCTCTGCCTTTTCTAAAACCAGCTTGAACATCAGGAAGTTCACGGTTCACGTATTGTTGAAGCCTGGCTTGGAGAATCTTGAGCATCACTTTACTAGCATGTGAGATGAGTTAAACCTCACTTTCTGCATCATTGAAGGGAAAGTGTTGGAATCACAGCATGTAACCTGAGAACATCTGACCTGAAAGCTCCTCAGGCTTGTGAATGCTCTGCTTTGCAGCCTGCTGACCTTGACACCCACTGGCATCACTTTCTACCAACCTGCCACAGCTAAGGCTCTTATCTGCTTGCCACCAGAGGTCTCTGGGCCCTGAATCCAGAAAGCAGAACAAATCTCCATTCCTCTAGGCTGGCAGAGGTGCTGGATTCCCTGGATAGGAGAATTGGTTCATTGATCTTTTGTAGCAGATTCACAAAAAGAAAAATACTTCTGAGACTGTGTTACAGCAAGAAGGCAAAAGAGCAGGAAATTGTGCTCTGTGTCCTGTGTGTTTATGCTAAGTTATATCTGACACTCGGGGTCAGCTACAGGAGGCGGAAACTGCAGAAAGGGAACCACCATTGACTGGGGGCCCCCTTGCACAGTACTTGCCTATGGACCTTTTTGTACAGGTGCAAAATCAGGGAAGTATCACTTCCCTGATTTACAGGTGCCAACCCAGCACTGAGTCACAGGGGTAACTAACTCAGTTCCTGGCCATCCAGGCTTGAACCACAGGCATGCCTGCTTCTATCCTGATGCCAGCTTAAGATGAAATGCATCATGATAACACCCAAATCATACTTGCAGATGAGATCCTCTCCCAGCCTTGATTCTAACCTCACCAGGAGTGGCTTTTATATCAGGACCATTTTCTGCTTCCCAGAACAAGCTTCCAACGCAGCAAGCTTGAGCAAAGACACTTCCACTTCACTCTTGTCACAAGTCTTGGTTCCCAGGCACTTCCAAGATCTCTTTTTCATGTTTAGACTTCAATCCCTTCATGGGAATATTATAACAGAGAGCCTGGCCTATAATTATGGCAACCCCAAATGGAAATGTTTCCATTAGAACCGGCCCCAGATAAACCGCTTATTCTCTTAGACAAACATTATCTGGCAGAGGATGAGGTGGACTAGAGTAGAAGCATGGGGTTGGGGGCCTTTCCACACAAAATCCCAGACCCAGTTCACAGACCAAGTCCTGCTTTCAGGTTTTCAATTCCTGAGCTCTGCTGGAATTGGAGAAGTTCTTCAACCTAGTGTTTGAAGTCACTGAATTCCAAGTCTAGCTTCATTCTCCCCACACATCAAAGGGTTTCCAACAGTCCAGCTCTTCTTCCAAACCAGCAGCTCACAGAAGTGTTTACTGAAGAAGAAAAGTGAATCAGGAAACAGCTGTGCCAAAAGGCCCAGCGCTGTGTCCCCTGGGGGTCACACTTGGCCATCTGTATCTCCTCTTATAGATAATCTCTCTGGTTCTCAGAGAAGCAACCCATTAGCTCCGACAGCTGGGAAAATGATGGAAACCATCTTTAAAAAAAAAATTCTTATTATGCAGTGTTTATGTTCCAGGATCCGGGGAGATTTTAGATTGTCGACCTTTTACCAGCCATCTGAGCCCAAAGGCATGGGTGCTGGGAACTTAAATGGGGCCTCACTCTTACTACACTGACCCCAGGCAGGTTCACAGAGAGCAGGCTTAAACCAGGGATGTGTGTGCACTGACTGGCGAGTGGCCTGATGTAATCTTTTAGTTGGTTTATAATTTAGATACAGTGACTGCATAAGGTCTGGTCCAGTTTCTTGCAGCAAAGTTTCCCTGCAGAGTGTTCCAGAAACTCAACAGCTACAGGAGGACTTTCTTCACCTCACAGCATCCAAAGCAGGTGGGAAGGGGGTTCATTAGGAGGCTCTGGTTCTAGAATGAGGCATTCCAAATACCATCCCCCTCTCCCCCGGAAAGTGTGTATCTTTTGCACAAGGCTCTTCATCCATCTCCCTTACTCTGAAGTTACAATAGAGGGGGGTTTCCCACAAAGCAGAAACAAAGAAGCCCATAATAAATCTCTTTTCTCCCAGCTCGGTTCAGCTACTCTGCTTTAAATCCCAGATGGAATGAAGTCTCTCTTTAAAAAAAATAAATGCAGGACAGGATGCTGGGTCATGGGGACTCTGACTGAATATAAAAAAATAATAAACTTTTAAGGAAAGTCATATTTTCCCTTTCAAAGAAAATCCATCTCACAGAAAAGTCGACTCACAAGTTTTTTACATGATAACATTTCCAAAGCTGCTTCAGAACCCTTCCATTTCTATTTTTGATGTTTGTGTGGAGAGCTAGATCTGGGTTGCTGTCAGCATGGAAATGTATTTATTTCAGAAATGGTAAATCTATTTCATATTTCACCTCTTCACACTTAATGTTATTTTTTAGATTCTAAAGGTTTGAAAGCATGACTGATTTGTTTTAAAGGAAGCTTCATATTTCATTCTGAAAGATATTTTCATATGAATTTTGGCACATGAAGTGATAGTCAGACCTAGAAGCAGAGTGACATGTGCATTTCCCAATCGGCTGCCCCTAAAAGGAGAGTGATGGACATTAAGTCAGTTAATAAGGTGGATACTATGGCCTCTTCAGTCTTGGGAACCTTCTTACCTTTATCTCCGTCTCCTCTTTGAAGCTCTGGCTCTAAAGGAGATGGCTAAGGTCACAGTAAAACTTCCAGTGGTGAGCTTCTTGGTGGCTTGCACCTTGCCCTTACTAACCCAGTTAGTGGAGTTGACATTGCATGGCCAAACAGAGCAAATACACACAGCAGCTGTCAGAACCCTGCTCTTCCCTGCCCGAGAAATCTCTGCTCTAAGCATTGTAATAAAAACAACTTCTGAAAAGGGCCCTTAATGAGAGAAAGACCAGGATTTAAAATATTAAAGCACAAAACATACTTCAAGAATGTTTTGCAGTTTAAGATGGGATGGAGATAGAGAACCATAGAATTTTATAACTGGAAGGGAGCATAATACATTACCTTCTCTTTCTAAAGATGAAAAGACTGAACATCTGAGATACCAGGAACCCGCATGAGAGTACTGGGTACCGAGAGAGAGAAAGCCCTTCCTTGAGTAGGGCAAGACTCACAGGGGGGAAATGCCCATGTTACTTATGGTTCCTGACCACACTTGAAATCTGGATTATTTGAGGTAGATTGTATTTCTCAAAAACGGCCACAGTGGTGCTTCCAGAACCCACTGCTCCTAGCAAGAGGTGAGCCCAAGGCTGGAGGAGTTAGTGTTTAATGGGTGTGAAGCTTCCGTTTGGGAAGATGAAAAGAGTTCTAGACATGGATAGTGGTGACGGCTGCACAATGATGTGAATGTACTGAACCGTACACAAAAATGGTGATGATGATAAAGTTGATGTTATGTGTATTTTGCCACGATGTAAAAAAAAAAAGAGATGGAATCTATGTTCCCTTGAACTTAGGCAGATCTTGGTGTCTGCCTTGGGGGTAAAATACAGAGGAAGTAATGTTTTGATGTCCAAACCCAGGGTCTCCCTCCCTCCCCATTCACATTGGGAACCCTGCAGACATGGAGTAAGGAAGCTCAGGGCACACGTGGAGTGTCCTGACTGACAGCCCAGGTCATGTACACAAGCCTCAGTTCTGGCCCCACCAGCCTAAAGTTGCCTCAGGTGATGCCAAGAGAAGTGACCAGCTTTCTTCTAGTCCCGTCTGGTGTCCAGAGGGCAGATCATGGGAAGAAGGACGTTTTCTCTTTAGCAACTGTCTAGAATGATATACCATTGACGTAGTCCTCAGTGAGCGAATTTGCACAAGGTCCCTGTGCACGAGATCAGGATGCTCCAGCTCTCACCCAAGTGCAAGAGTGCTCTACAGGAGTGCTACCTGGAAACCTAGCCCCACACTCGGCTGGGTTTCTTTTGGCCACCAGACACTCTTCTCAGAACTTAGACCTCACTGGTGAATGAGTAATTGTAGCTTTAGAACTATAATTTAAATTGGGATGTGTGCAAGGTACAAAGTACTGTGTGTATCTATACCTCAGGATCCAGGAAGATACTTCCTCGAGAGGTGACCTTGGACCTCAGACCTAAGCGTGAGTTGGAGTTGGGTATAGAGAGGAAGGAAGAGGGTCGGGGGATGGTGTCACCACAGAACCTAACACCAACCAGAAGAGGGAAGGGACAACAGGAGAATGTACCGAGTGATCTAGGGCCCTTGGGTGTCTGCCTCATCCTCATCCTACCCACCCAAGCCTGCCTTGTGGCATTGCTCCCAGGGAAAGACATCCTTGGGGTCTGCCATGCAAATAAGTGGCATGATGGTGAATGAGAGGCTCAGGGGCTGAAGTGGAAGCTGGTCCACACCAGCCATAGCATACAAGGGTTGGGGGTACCCAGGCTCAGGACAGGAGGGCTTTACAAGCTGGACTAAGAGGTTTCAATGTCCATCCATGACCAAAAGCCTTTTGGATTGGGGGGTGTTCTTTTTGCTGGCTGTCAACTCTTTTCTTTAGATCATAGGGTGGGAGAGAGAGCTCCAGCAGGAGATGGTACGATACCCCTGGGGACCCAGTGAACCTCTCTTTCCAGTTCAGTGCAGCATGCACTGTCTAGGGCTGAGCAGTTCTTCTGACCCTTTCCCTCCCAGCGTGGTCTCCGCTTGATGGACTGTAAGCCACGGGGCACCCTGCTCCTGGCAATGGTGAGCAGCTCCCAGACTCTGTGCTCTTGTGCACGTGGGCATTCATCCAGAGCCCCACCCTCCCTGGTGCCTCCTCCTGGGTCACTCAGCTCATCTCTAAGAAAGAGGCACTGAGGACATGCTCTCCAGAATGCTGTCCTCAGCCACTCACCTGTTTTCCCTATATCACACTTAAATCAGGCCATTTATGCTGACAGTGTCCACTCTGAGCCCTCAAAGTCTGGACCTCTCTCTCCACCATCATCACACACTCAGCACCTAATGAGTGTACCATCCTGACCAGATACACACACATGTGTGTGCATGTGTGTGCGTGCATGCTGTCACCTTAGTTATGTCTGACTCTCGGTGACCCTGTTGACTATAGCATGCCAGGCTCCTCTGTCCATGGGATTCTCCAAGCAAGAATGCTGGAGTGGGTTGCTATGCCCTCTTCCAGGTGATCTTCCCAACCCAGGCCTGGAACCCATGACTCTTACATCTCCTGCATTGGCGGACAAGTTCTTTACCAGGAGCGCCACCTGGGAAGCTTTCATGTGTACACACACACACACACACACACAGGAATAATCACACTTCTGGTATGTTTCACACTTGTCAGTATGGGTCATTGGAGAGAGGGAATTTCCGAGGAATGTCTGAACCACAGGAAAGGACCGTTAAAACTGTCTGAAAGTTTGGCCTGGAGCTCTTCCTTGGGTGTTTGGATGTAGAACTCCTGTCTTCTGAATTCTGGAATTCTCAGGCCCCATTTTGATCTCAGGCTGGATTCTCCTGGTGAAATCTACTGGGAAGCAGAATACAGTTGCCAGTGACAGCCACTGATATGGAGGACGTTGGTGAGGGGGCAAGGACCCCAAGAGGTCCCACCTCTGTATCTCTCTGTCTCCAGAGCATGTTCAGGCTGCCGTGGTCCCCCTGCACCATTTCAGAAGGGTTGGCAGAAGTTAAACTCAACAAAGAGCATCTGTCAATTTGAGTGTAATCTACTAAAATCAATATGATCTTGACCTTTTCTTGTGGATATAGGTAAGCACATTAAAGTTTTAAATTTCCAAATGGAGACAGAAATAGATTAATGGAAAGAAAATAACTTATATTGTTTTTTATTTCAGGTGCTCTAGACTATGGACAGTAACTATTTTCTGCCACTTTTCATCCTATAACTGTTAAGTAGGAAGTTAGACATGAGTAATGAGAGGTGGCACCTTCAGTTAAATATTCAATAGTCGCTTAATCCCACCAAGCAATTTACCAGCCCACCCTTAATACACCCCCATCAATATTTCAAAATAGTCAGGGGACCCATCATAAAGCCAGCAAAATATGGACAATATGTTAGTTTATCAAAAAGACAAATTTACCTATTAAGAAAAGGTTCAGGAACATATACATTACCATATGTAAAATAGTTGGCCAGTGGGAAGTTGCTGTATAACACTGGGAACTCAACCCTGGTGCTCTGTAACAACCTAGAGGGGTGGGATGGAGGGGTGGAAAGGAGGTTCAAGAGAGGGGGGGTGTACGTGTACTTACGGCCGATTCACATTGCTGCATGGTAGAAACCAACACACAATTGTAAAGCAATTATCCTCCAATTACAAATAAAGTAAAACAAAAATCCTAAAGGCAAAAAAAAAAAAACTGTTCAGGGACCTCCTGATGCTCTCGAGGTTAAGACTTCATGCTCCCAATGCAAGGGCCCAGATGTGACCCCTGGTCAGGGAACTAGATTCCACATGCTACAGCTGCAGCTAAAATCCAGCACAGCCAAAGTGAAAATAAATGAATCAATGCTGCTCATCATTCTGAAGTTCTGTGCTTCTTATACTCTTGTATGGTAAACCGTCTTCTCTTAGGAACTAAAGATGAAAATAAATAGCAGCAGCCATGGGGGATTCCTGTTGATGTATGGCAAAACTAATACAATATTGTAAAGTAATTAGCTCCAATTAAAATAAATAAATTTATATTTTAAAAAAGAAAAGAAACAACAGTTTTGTTGCTTGAACTTTTTTTTTAAGTATTGTCAATCTGTCATCACTAAAGTTATGTAGAAATCATTTCACAATATATGCAGGTCGAGTCATTAGGCTTATATAGTATAGAGTATTGGGCTTATACAGTCTTGCATGCCAGTTATATCTCAATAAAACTGAGGAAAAACATGTTGCTATTCAATGAAACTTGAAAGTCCTGTTTCACTGCCCTAGGCTGCTCATTGGTGGTTAAAGTGTTACTGTTGTATAACTTGTTTGGAGTGAGGTTCATAAAGCCTGACTTCCTCTACAAAGTGAAAGTGAAAGTCACGTTCAACTCTTTGGAACCCCGTGGACTCTATAGTCCATGGAATTCTCCAAGCCAGAATACTGGAGTGGGTAGCCTTTCCCTTCTCCAGGGGATCTCCCCAACCTAGGGGTCAAACCCAGGTCTCCCGCATTGCTGGGGAATTCTTTACCAGCTAAGCCACAAGAGAAGCCCAAGAATACAGGGGTGGGTAGCCTATCCCTTCTCCAGCGGATCTTCCTGACCCAGGAATCAAACCGGGGTCTCCTGCATTGCAGGTGGATTTTTTACAAAATGAGCTATGAGGGAAGCCCTTTCTCTACAAGGTTACCTGTTAAGACCCACTTGTCCCATCCTTTGTCATCATGGTTCCCTGACTGAGTCTCTGGATCAAGCCCCAGGTTTATTTTTCTTCTCTCTTTCCCACCACTCCCTGGGCTGTCCTAGAGGCTCAGGAGATGGGAGAACTTTGATGCACATGTGTTTTTGGTATAATAAGGTCTGTTTTCTGGTAAAGACAACTAAACACTCAGATCTGAGTTCTACCCTCTGAGAAATGCCCACAGGTTTGTTAAGGGAAGCAACGGGGAAACAGAGGTTCAGTAAAATTAGGACTTGATCTGTGAGTCAGAGTTGGTCAAAATGTCTTGGAGAGGATATTAAATGTGGAAAGCAAACCAAACTATTATCTTGAAAAACAAACTGTAAAGGTGACAGTGTGTGCACATTTGCTTCTGACTCTCTGCCACCCCGTGGACTGTAGTCCAGGCTCCTCTGTCCATGGGATTTCCCAGGCAAGAATACTAGAGGGAGTTGCCATCTCCTCCTTCAGGGGATCTTCCTCACCCAGGGACTGAACCCACATCTCCACATTTCCTGCATTGGCAGGCGAATTCTTTTGCCACTGAGCCACCTGGGAAACCCAACACTGTCTGGGTTTAAGCACCACCTTTGTCTGTTGTTTCTTCCTTTGTCAATTAGAGAAATAAGTGGTCATTTTAACATAGAGAGGGGCCCAAGTAAATGAAGGAAATACTGAGGCTGGAATGCAGAGAATTTTGAGAGTTTCAGAAAATGGAGACAGAGAGAAGGAAAAGAATAGGAAGGATGAGGAGGAAGGACCATGAGAGCTGGTGAGAGAGCTTACGGGTTGAGAGAAAGCTTTCACCAAGGGTGCAGGTTTGGTTGAGGAGAAGACAGAGCTGGGAAAGAGGGTCTAGGTGACCCCTCCGGTGGGAGCATAGACTCTGCTTGAGTCTAACTTTGTTTCTGATCCCTCATTTTCAGCACAAGGCTCTACAGAGGAGACAGGCACCAGTCCTGACAATCACAGGCCGGCTGCTTTCCCACCCTGGTCATCCCCATGCAACAGAGCAACGCAACCAGGCTCACACCCCACAGGTGGGGCCCAAAGAGGGCATCCTGGTAACTTCTCTATGCGCATCTCCCCTCCATGAGGAGAAAGCACAGCCTCCTTTCCAGCTCTCAGAGTTTAAACACTGAGTGACAGATCCTTGTTTCATGGTCTCAGAGAAGCACAGGGCTGAGCTGGGGAAGCAGCTCTATAGCCCCAAGCTAAAGGGTTACTGGGCAGGGTGAGGCATGGGATTGGGGTTTTCTCACATGAGACAATCCAGCTTCCTCCCCCTAATTGAGGGATCGGTGTCAAAGGTCCCTTTAACCTCCTATTCTCAAGAACATCTCGCTTGTCTCCACTTATGTGGTATCTCACAAAGACCTCAGGATCCATCCATCTCTACCTGGCAGAGCACATGAGGTGAAGCTCTTTGCCCTGCAAATACCTTCACACACACCAGTGTTTTGTCGTGACACTTGGATGAAAATCCTTGCATGATTTAAACTTTAAAAAGTTGAGGACGCAGGTTGTCCCTGGCTCTGTCTGCAGGAGTGAGGCCCTGAGCACATCTCACCAGCAGGCAAACTCCCATCTTCCCACCACCTTTCCTTGCTCCTTTGCATCTGTGCCTGTGCACACCCCTGTCCAATGCTTCAAAGCCCATCACACACCATGGTTTCCTTCTTCCCAGGCAGATATTCACGGGAGGAGTCTGATGTATTTAATGTCGGAGTTGCTTTCAGAAGACAGAGGAACTCTCTTCTGTCTCACGGAATGCATGTCCCGAAGATGAATAAACCCACTAGAAGCCGCCCTCTGGCTCTGTAATTGCTACTCAGCACAGCAGGAAATGAGACACTGGGGCACAGGTAGCCAGTTTGGGAGTAGCCAAAACACCCTGTCCCTACAAAGAAATTACACGGTAGCACAAAACCAGAGGCTCTCTTTCTCGAAGACCCCAGCAAAGCTACAGAGAGCCGAGAGAAGGCCAGTGTAATTACCTCCAGTGTATAATTACAGTTGATCATCCGAGAAGAGGGCTGAACCCTGCCTGGCGATAATCAGGCCACTGGACATGGGCAGCAGGGCCATGATCTCGGGAGTGTGTGTGGGAAATAGTTCTGCCTCCCACCCCAGCCTCACCCCCCTCTGCTGGCAAGGAGCAGGACATAAAACAAAGGAGGTTTTTATTTATTTATTTATTTATTTTAACTGGAGGATAGTTACAATAATGTGATGGGTTTTGCCGTACATCAACATGAATCCGCCATAGGTATACATGTGCCCCCCTATTCTGAACCCCTCTCCCACCTCCTCCCCCCACTCCATCCCTCCAGGTGGTCTCAGAGCGCTGGCTTTGGGCACCTTGCTTCATGCATCAGACTTGCACTGGTCATCTATTTTACATATGTGATGTAGATGTCTCAGTGCTCTTCTCTCGTGTCATCCCACCCTCTCCTCCCGTGGAGTCCGAAAGTCTCTTATGCCTGCGGCTTCTCTGCTGGCCTGCAGATAGGATCGTCAGTCCCATCTTTCCAGATTCCCTCAGTCCAGTCACTCAGTCGAGTCTGACTCTTTGCGACCCCATGAATCGCAGCATGCCAGGCCTCCCTGTCCATCACCGACTCCCGGAGTTCACTCAGACTCACGTCCATTGAGTCCGTGATGCCATCCAGCCATCTCATCCTCGGTCGTCCCCTTCTCCTCCTGCCCCCAATCCCTCCCAGAATCAGAGTCTTTTCCAATGAGTCAACTCCTCGCATGAGGTGGCCAAAGTACTGGAGTACCAGATTCCATATATATGAGTTAATATACAGTATGCTGCTAAGTCGCTTCAGTCGTGTCCGACTCTGTGCAACCCCAGAGACAGCAACCCACCAGGCTCCCCCGTCCCTGGGATTCTCCAGGCAAGAACACTGGAGTGGGTTGCCATTTCCTTCTCCAATGCGTGAAAGTGAAAAGTGAAAGTGAAGTCACTCAGTCGTGTCCGACTTTTTGCGACCCCATGGACTGCAGCCCACCAGGCTCCTCCGTCCATGGGATTTTCCAGGCAAGAGTACTGGAGTGGGATGCCATTGCCTTCTCCAATATACGGTGTTTATTTTTCTTTTTCTGACTTACTTAACTAACAGAGAAGTTTTAAATACTTCCTGACTGACCAGGTCCTTTCTGTTTGGGTCAGTGAATGGGGAAGTTGAGAAGATCTTGTTTTGGATTTTGGCACGGGGTTTCATCCCTTTTATTTTTTATTTTTTTTAAATCTCCACTATGGAGAACAGTGTGGAGATTCCTTAAAAAATTGCAAATAGAATTGCCTTATGACCCAGCAATCCCACTGCTGGGCATACACACCGAGGAAACCAGAATAGAAAGAGACACATGTACCCCAATGTTCATCGCAGCACTGTTTATAATAGCCAGAACATGGAAACAACCTAGATGTCCATCAGCAGATGAATGGATAAGAAAGCTGTGGTACATATACACAATGGAGTATTACTCAGCCATTAAAAAAAAATACATTTGAATCAGTTCTAAGGAGATGGATGGAACTGGAGCCGATTATACAGAGTGAAGTAAGCCAGAAAGAAAAACACCAATACAGTATACTAACACATATATATGGAATTTAGAAAGATGGGGATGATGACCCTGTATGCGAGACTACAAAAGAGACTCAGAGCTATAGAGAGAACTTTTGGACTCTGGGGGAGAGAGAGAGGGAGAGGGTGGGATGAGATGGGAGAATGGCATTGCAACATGTATACTATCATCCCTTTTAAAAAAGAAAACACTCAGCACCAAGGCTGTGATCCTTCCACAGAGCCTCAGGCGTGGGGACAGAGGACTCCTGCCCAGGACAGTTATTTACAAGAAGCCCTACTTTCCCCTCCTTCCTTCACTGTGGTATAGGGGACTTTGCTGTTGCTGTTGTTTAGTTGCTAAATCATGTCCGACTCTTTGCGACCCTATGGGCTGTGGTCCACCAGGCTCCTCTGTCCATAGGATTTCCCAGGCAAGAATGCTGGAGTGGTTTGCCATTCTCTTCTCCAATCAGGGACTCTGCTTTTATGATATTCTACCCTTTAGTTACACTGCTTGGGGAAATTGATACTAGGATCATTTTAACAGTTTTGCTTAGAGAAGGAATAGCCTTGTTTTGGAGTCTCTTGGGGGAAAAAAACTAACAGTCAGCCTAGCAGGACTGAGAGAAGGCAGAACAGACCTAACAAAAAGCATATGGCCAGAGTGGATCCAGGGTCTGCAGCCTGGGCTTCGAAGCTGCCCCACTGCACGTCCTCTGTGCTCATGCAAGCCATTTCCGGCCTCCCAGTTAGGAAGGGTCTCACATTACACTCTGTAATTCTCCTTCTGGGAATTTATCACCCTGGCCAATAAATAATTGTGCAATGACTTAATGCGGCTCTTCACTCCAGAATTGGGCACAAGGGTCAGCCCCATGTCCAACTTGATTGCTATTGGACTTCCTGTGCCTAGAATAGTTACTTTATACATGTAAAGCATTTGTGTTCATTGAATAAATAGATGGGATGGGCATGGATGGATGAATGGGTGGATGAATGTTTGAATGGACTCATGGATGAGTAGATGGACGTGTGAATGAACGGATGGCTCGATGGATGGATAGAGCCCACAAGATCACTGAAGCATTTTGTTCTTCTCTAAGTTCACAGCTGAGTTCCAGCAGCTGTCTGTTTCCAGGGCCTTCTAACGGAAAGCTGAACTTCCAGGTGTGTCTGACATGAGGCTCGGCAGCTGGAATGGATAGATATGGTGGTGTGTCGTTCCTGCCCCCTGCTGCCCTGGGCTACAGAGAACCCTGTCCCTTGAGAGGGCATTGACCAGGCTGTGAGGCAGCCTCCTGGCCCCCCTGCAGAACTGAGGCAGAACAAACCCTGGGCTGTCTCAGTAGGGCCTCCTCACGCTCTAAACTGGGCGTGCATTTATGTAACACTTCAGGACTGATGGAGACCAGATGTGACCAAACGGTGGTTTGGGCAGCCCTGGAATGCTGAAATACTGAGCTAGACAGTTTTTATGGCTGCTCCTTAAATCTTAGGTTTGAGCCCTGATGTACATTCATTAACTTCATTCTTCTGTGAAAGAGAAACATCTGGCAACTTCTATTTGATTTGTTTTCCATATGAGAGAAATATGTTCACGTATAATTTCTATTGTCTGTCAGCATAGTGCAGTGTAAGGAATGTTGGGGGAGACAAGAAAACCAGGGACAAAGCCGGGTGACTGTGGACCTCTTAGGAGTCTCTGGGACCCAGCTTCCCAATTACACTTTCAAGACTTACCATTTATGAAACACCTGCTTTGCTCTAGGCATCTCACCACATGCTGAGTTAAAGTTACAAATCATTGCCACAACCATTCCCTTACTTAGATGAGCAAATGAGTACACGGGAATTACTTTCCAATATCACACAGTGGTCAGTAAGGGACAAGTTCCAGTCTACATCTTCTAACTCTAAAACTCCACCTCTTTCCATTACTAAAAAGTTATCTGTCCTCTCCTCCCAAGCATGTGTGGTCAGAGATACACAAGTGTGCTCTGCCTGCAGCTTTGTAACACACAATAGCACATTACAGACCCTAAGAGGACTGCAACCAAAACCCCTGCTTACTGTGTGTTCTAGGATTCCCCAAGCTAATTGAGCACCCGGACAACTTTGTCCTCTGAAACTCCCATTGGTATCTTGAAAATCAACAATGGACATTCAAACAAAAATGTCTGTTGAGCACGTGTTGTGCGGTTGGCATGATAACCCTCGTCACTGTATTCGGGGAGTTTCCATCTTAGTGACAGGTGAGGCTCACCCTGGTCACCTGTTTAGAGAAAGCCTTTCCCTTCTCTGTGCCTTCCTCCCTTCACCCAGGTACTCAGAATGCAGAGAGACTGCTCATACTATAAACTGATACTGCTTTGCAAAGGTGACCCCAAACTGTCCCTGAGTTTGCAGATGGCGATCAGGGATCCCCACACCATTTACCTGAGAACTGCCCAACTTGCCGCTATCATTTTAGGGTCTCAGAAGCAATATTTGCCTTGTGCAGTTTCTCACTCGAATAGAAAACAGAATGTACAAAACATTATAATTAGGGTTTTGCAACAAGATTTTAAGAAGACTCTGCCCTGAAGTTCCTCACATTTTACAGTCACCCTGCTCCCTCCACCCCTGCTTCCCTCTGTGGCTTAGAGCATGGGCGCAGAGGGGAGGGCTCAGAGTGGGAACCGAGCGCCTTGGGTTCTTATCACACCTGCATGATTGGGGGCAAGTCCTTTATTCTCTGCCTCTGCTTTAGAAAGCCTCCCATTAGAATGCCAGGCTGGAGCATGTATGTCACACTAGGATGGATGGTTTGGTCAGAACCACTTCACAGCTGGGAAGGAGCCACAGAGCAGAACCTGTCTCCATCTAGGGCACTGGCTGGAGGAATGTCCTGTGATGCTCAAGGTGGACGGGGGAACTCAGCCTCTGATTCATCTCATCCCTTCTCATTTGAGAGCCTCCATCAAAGCCCTGAGTGGCTTCCCAGCCCGTAGGCAGTAAAACCCACAGTGAGTCATTCTCTGCAAGCGAGCACACTGTCCACACCCATGAGGGACCAGGCTGGCCATGTAATCTGTTGTCACCATCTAAGGTCTGCAGCCTTAAATACCAACAGTGACACAGAGTTTAGAGCTCTGCCTCCTCCCTAAGACATATGTCAATTTGAAAAACCAAGAAGAGAGGGGCCTCACTGTCTCTGTGTGGCACTTCTGAAAAACACAAGTAAAACATTTTAAGGGAGGGAACAGTAATCTTCTGAATACATGTAACTCCAGAGTCTGGCCCAGACCAGTGACGCTTTAATTGCTGGGCAAGCAGTGCCCGCACTAGCCACGGTGCCCTGGCTTTTGAAGAAAGGGTTTGTAGAGGCTCATGTTTCTATTCGCCCTTTCTTTTAAAAAGACAATATTACTGTTGCTTTTGTAATTATCTAAAACTCAAATAAACTAAAGGGCACTTTGTTCAGACACTTTATATAAAATATTCCCGACTAATTGAATTATTTTTCTTTACTTTCTCTACTTTCTGGGATATCACAGAATAGTATGGTACTTTATTGAATTAAACATAGAGTCAAACTCTATTAGATGGAGTTTCATAAGTAGCAAAGACATATGCGTGTCGCCGATTATGTAGATCTAACGTCCTTCTTTTCATACTGTTCATGGGGTTCTCAAGGCAAGAATACTGAAGTGGTTTGCCATTCCCTTCTCCAGCGGACAATGTTTTGTCAGAACTCTCCACCATGACCTGTCTTGGGTGGTCCTACACGGCATGGCTCATAATTTCATTGAGTTAGATAAGGCAGTGGTCCATGTGGTCAGATTAGTTAGTTTTCTGTGATTGAGGTTTTTAGTCTGTCTGCTCTCTGATGGAGGATAAGAGACTAATGAAAGCTTCCATGGGAGAGACTGACTGAGGGGGAAACTGGGTCTTGTTCTGATGGGTGGGGCCATGCTCAGTAAATCTTTAATCCAATTTTCTGTTGATGGGGGCTGTGTTCCCCCTGCTATTTGACCTGAAACCTAACTATGGTGCAGGTAATGAAGATGATGGCATCCTCCTTCAAAAGGTCCCACGTGTGCACAGCTGCACGCAGTGCCCCCAGTGCGTCAGCAGGCCACCACCAACCCACGCCTCCTCCAGGGACTCCTGGACACTCACAGACAAGTCTGGGTCAATCTCTTGTGGGGTCACTGCTTCTGGGTCCTGGTGTGCACAAGAGAAGACTCTTGAGAGTCCCTTGTACTGCAAGGAGATCCAACCAGTCCATCCTAAAGGAAATCAATTATGAATATTCATTGGAAGGACTGATGGTGAAGCTGAAACTCCAATGCTTTAGCCACCTGATGCGAAGAACTGACTCATTTGAAAAGACCCTGATGCTGGGAATGATTGAAGGCGGGAAGAGAAGGGGATGACAGAGGATGAGATGGTTGGATGGCATCACCGACTCAAAGGACATGAGTTTGAGTAAGCTCCGGGAGTTGGTGATGGACAGGGAAGCCTGGTGTACTGCACTCCATGGGATCACAAAGAGCTGGACACGACTGAGCAACTGAACTGAAATGAATGTCCTTCTTGCTTAAATGTTGTTGTTGTATAGTCGCTAAGTCATGTCCTAGTCTTTGCAGTCCCATGGACTGTAGCCTGCCAGGCTCCTCTGTCCATGGGATTTCCCAAGCAAGAATACTAGAGTGGGTTACCATTTCTTTCTCCAGGGAAATCTTCCCAACACAGGGATCAAACTCACATCTCCTACATTGGCAGGTGGTTACTTTACTGCTGAGCTATCAAGGAAGCCCCAGTAAAGGACAGGGGAGCACTTGTGGGCCTTGAATCACCCCCAAAAGTGTAATGAAATCACAATGCATTTGAAGGAACTGCTGAGCTATGGCCTTCCCACTAGTCCTGTTCTGATTTTTAAATTAGCCACATTTATTATGTAGAATGTGGAGAATACAAAAAGCACTGAGTAAGAAACCTTGAAGCACTGTGAACCCATTCATCTACAACATCCTTGAGGCTGGCACTTGAAATGTTTTCTGGCGCTAAAATGGTGTTTATCCTCATGAAAGAGGAAAAATGAACACAGTTTTACATAAATTTGATACCATACCAAAATTGCTACCTTCATCTACCATATCTCAGAAAACTACCAGTTTCACCATGGCTGAACCTATTTTAGCAAAAGTGTCCCTTTACCCAACTGATGCTTAGCATGAACAGCTGCTCCACACTCCCCACCCCACCGAAGTGGATGTAGATGTCAAAGCCAGGCTGAAAGGCTTGGACAAATGGGACGGTGTTACTCAAAGGATGGGGACACTTAGTTTCTGTTCAGCCCTCAAAAGTGCCAGGCCAGAGCCAAATAACTTGTTCTGCAACTGGAGCTGGCCAGAGGGCTCTGGGACAACATGGGAGGGAACAGCTGACCTTTAATGGACCAGGACAAGGGCTTCTAAGGCTGGGCAGTGGACTCAGCACATGCTTCTGACCCCACAGAAATCAGAACAAGACTGAAGAGAAGTAAATCTCTAACTACAAGAACGAGTGGCAGAACATCGTCCCAGAAGGAAACTCGCTGATCATCATGAAAACTGCAGACGCTTCAATCCCGCAGGCACTGCCGAAATGCTGCCTGCTGTATACTTCTTCACAATGCCTGCCTCCTTATCTGCCACTTACTTTACCTCTCTGTTTATTGGTTACCTTTACCACCAGCAGAATAAATGAAAGGGCAGAGATGTGGGCCTGTTTTATCTCCATCTTTATTCTCAGAAAGTTGCCTAACAAAATAAGTGTCAGGTAAATATATGAGAAATAAACAAACAAACAAATTAAATACATTGGTTTTTTTTTTTAGAAAGGAAGAAAAGTCAATAAAAACTCTAGGGGATGAGCAGGAGTTCTAAAGATAGTCATGTTCCAAAGAGAAAGCAGTTGATGAGAAATAATAAAAGAAAATGTATTTGATTTTTGAGCAAGAATATTCTTCTAACAGTACACAGAATCTGACAGAGAAAAATATGTGACCTTACCTAAACAGTAAACAAAAAAGATATAAAACTTATGATGCCAAGGCGATTTTTTCCCCCAAATTTTAGTGCCAACCTATGACCAACCACAACATAGAAATCTGGGCAAAACAATATACATGTTGCCAATTTTGATATACTAAATATAAAAATGTACCTGACAAAAACTATGTGGATGATGGAGAGAGGAAGTCTTTATATCTCATATTAGGTGGGGTCAAGATGTCCTGTAAGGTTGCTAAAATGGAAAATAAATATTTAAGTATGTTAGTTAAAGCAATCAATAAAATAAAAAATATATATAATATGGCTATCATATTTGACAGGAGGAATAGGAAGAGGAAGGTGGTAGAGCAAGTAGTGATAGTACATGGGGGTCGGAGGGAGGAAATGCCCATAATTCATAATGGATAGTTAATAAGTAACATCTGAAACTGAAAAAGAAAACAAAGAAGTATGAACACATCTTTTCTTTAATATTTATTTGGCTGTGTCTGGTCTTAGTTGCAGTACAGGATTTTCGTTGCATCATTCAGGTTCTTTTCTTGAGGCATATAAACTCCTAGCTGTGGCTCAGGCTAAGCGGCTGTGACACACAGACCCCAGCGTGGGCCAGACTCAGTAGTCGCAGTGCGCGGGCTTAGTTTCTCCATGGCATGTGAGATCTTAGTTTCTGAGCCAGGGATCAAACCCACATCCAGTGTGCTGCAAGGTGGATTCTTTACCACCAGATCACCAGAGAAGTCCCACGAGCATATCTTTAAATCGTGAGAGATAACTGCCAGCATTGTTGAAGGAAGTGGGCTGGCTGGGGAGAGAGATCACTGAGGAAGGAGGCTAACTTTTTTTTTTTAAGCTAATTTTTTGACATGAACGTTTCAGAATTAAAGAATCTGTTACAAATAACGTTTACCTCTTTTAAACATTGAAGAGAATTTTTTAATTATTAACTAGTAACTTTCTCATAGAAATGTTTGCAAGAAAACTCTAAATCAGACTTTTAAAAGATACCTCTGAGTAACAGGAGCTTTCAACTCAAAAATCAATTTTTGGAAATTATTTTTCCCATTATCCAAGGAGAAGGTTGTCCCACTAGATCTGCCAAAAAGAGATTGCTGGTGACTTCCAGACAGGTGGCACACTGGGAAGACTTGGATTCCCTACCATTATGAGAACAGACGTGCTGTGTGCTCAGTCACTCTTCGTATCTGACTCTTGTGACCCCGTGGACTGTAGCCCGCCAGGCTCCTCTGTCCATGAGATTCCAGGCAAGAATACTGGAGTGGGTTGCCATGCCCTCCTCCAGGGGATCTTTCTGACCCAGGGATCAAGCCAGTGACTTTTATGTCTCTTGCGTTGGCAATCAGGTTCTTTACCACTAGCACCACCTGGAAAGCCCATGGAGATAGATATGATAGACTAACATCCTGCCTTTTAAAATGTATAGCCTAGCTCAAAATAATAAAGAGGAATATTCTCAGAAAGTAGTCCAGGGTGGCCCAAGACAGTCCTGGACATGGGCCTCAGGCCTCTAGTGCAGAAGTGGGGATTAACCACCATGGGAATGTAATTAACACTCATACAGGCTGGGGATGGAACTGAGGTGCCTAGGTGAGACCCCATGGAATGCTTATCATCTTTCTCACAAAGGAGAAGAGAAAACCCCACCACTGGTCCAGGGAAGGAGCAAGGAAACTTACCACACATCCAGAACCCTGGATGGATGGGAAAATTACTAAGTGATTGAAAAATCAAATCTATGCCATATAAAAATTTACATGAGCCACATAGTGCAGGTATCATAAGCTTAGAAATTAACATAAAACCTCTATGGTGACTTGGAAGTAACAAGCATCAAGCCTTCAGTAGGGACAGCTCCATAATCTCAGACTCATGGAGCTCCCATAGAGAAAAAACTGCTCCCTGCCAAGAAAGAGCTAGCAGTTAACAAAACAAAAATTGCAAACACATAGCCTAATATCAATAATGACTAACATTTACTATATATGGTCTATATCCCAACACTGTTCTAAATGTTTTAGTCATCTTGACACTCTTCATGACATCTTTATAAGTTTGTATCAGCTAGCTCTTGTTGCATAAAAAGTCACCCCAAAACTTAAGCTTAAAATGACAAATGTTCATTATTTCTCACAATTCTGTGAGTCAGCTGTGCAGTTTTTCTAGTTGGGGTAGATTTTATGAATCCCTACTCCACTCACATACACAGTAGAGGCCAGATGACAGAATGCCTGGGGCTAGATGACTTAGATTGCCGAGAGAAATATCAATAACCTCAGATATGCAGATGACACCACCCTTATGGCAGAAAGTGAAGAGGAACTAAAAAGCCTCTTGATGAAAGTGAAAGAGCAGAGCGAAAAAGTTGGCTTAAAGCTCAACATTCAGAAAACAAAGATCATGGCATCTGGTCCCATCACTTCATGGGAAATAGATGGGGAAACAGTGGAAACAGTGTCAGACTTTATTGTTTTGGGGCTCCAAAATCACTGCAGACGGTGATTGCAGCCATGAAATTAAAAGACGCTTACTCCTTGGAAGAAAAGTTATGACCAACCTAGATAGCATACTCAAAAGCAGAGACATTACTTTGCCAACAAAGGTCGTCTAGTCAAGGCTATGGTTTTTCCAGTGGTCATGTAGGGATGTGAGAGTTGGACCGTGAAGACAGCTGAACGCTGAAGAATTGATGCTTTTGAGCTGTGGTGTTGGAGAAGACTCTTGAGAGTCCCTTGGACTGCAAGGAGATCCAACCAGTCCATTCTAAAGGAGATCAGTCCTGGGTGTTCTTTGGAAGGAATGATGCTAAAGCTGAAACTCCAATTCTTTGGCCACCTCATGCGAAGAGTTGACTCATTGGAAAAGACTCTGATGCTGGGAGGGATTGGGGGCAGGAGGAGAAGGGGTCGACAGAGGATAAGGTGAGTGGATGGCATCAACGACTCGATAGATGTGAGTTTGAGTGAACCCTGGGAGATGGTGATGGACAGGGAGGCCTGGCGTGCTGTGATTCATGGGGTTGCAAAGAGTCGGACACAACTGAGCAACTGAACTGAACTGAACTGAACTGAGATGACTTAGAATGGTCCTACTCATAAGTTTGGCAATCGGCTCAATGTCAGCTCTGGTTATCAAATCTCAGAGGGTGCCCAGAACATCTTCTACTTCCCTCTATACTTCTCCTCTCTCCCTATAAACTTGTGTCATATGTTTCTTGGAATAATGTTCTCAATGATCTGTGTGTTGGCACCTCCTTCATGCTGTTCATGGCTCCTCTCACAGGTCAAGGCTTCAAAAAATTCTTTTATGACATCTACTTAGAGGCCTTCCACTGCCAGGCCCTCTCTATTCCAGCGATCCAGAGTATCTTACTGTCACAAACACAACTGACTTAAAATTCTATTGATCTATGTATACCTATGTCCTCCCACTAGACTATAAGTTAAGGCAAGGATTTTTCTGTCTTATACTCCCATCTTATGTCATAAGACATAAGATTTTTATGTCATGTTCTAAGGCTGGCACTTAGTGTAGGGGCATAGTGTAGAGCCAATGTAGATAGTAGGTCACTCAATAAATACTTTGAAAAACTAAATAAACTCAACCACAACTCAACTGTAAATTACCATTACAATCTGGAGCATTGAGGTCACATCCCAGTTGTACCACTGTATAAGTCTATATGGGACTCCATGACTGGGCAGCTTAAACAACAGAAATGTGTTCTTGGACAGCTCTGGAGGCTGAAAGTCCAAGATCAAGTTGTGAGCAGGGCTGGCTTCTTCTTGGGCCTCTCTCTTTGGTTTGCAAATGGCTATCTTCTCCCTGTGTCCTCAAGTGGTCTTCCTTCCGTGGGGGTCTGTGTCCTCATCTCCTCTTCTTATAAGAGCATTGCACATTGGATTAGGGTCCACACTAATAGCATCATTTTACCTTAGTCACCCCTTTAAAGGTCTCATTTCCAAACACGGTCACATACTGAGGTGCTAGGGGTTAGGGCTTCAACATGGTGGGGGATGACTCAGCCTATAATACCCTCCCTGCATTTAGCATGCCCTTGTAGGTCACTGATGCCCCTGTGGAAACAAGACCATTTTGGAGCAAAGGCAATTTATACCCCTTGTTTGCACGAGCAACATGTTCACAAGGTTCTGCTTCCATAAGATCTGAAAACATCAAAGCTTCTCTCTCCCACTGTTCCTTCAGCTAGAGGACATCATGCGGATAGGAATGCTTTGAGATCCAACCAATGGGAAAATGATTTGGAAGAATGGTGAATTTCAGCTTTGGAGGCATATTTCCACGATTTTAGTCACCTCCACATATGGCTACCTTATTGGTAACAATTCCAGTGCAGGAATGACGTCCTGGAATGTCCCCCTGCCCAAGACGTCAATCCCCCGATGTCTTGACAAGCAGATGGGGGTACTTCCTACAGCACTGTGGGCAGCAGAAGAGAAGCAAAGATGGAGAGGTGCAGAGCCAGAAGCCAGTCTCTGAGAACTCTCCCAGCCATTATGCTTTAAACCATAGGCCATTTCCAGTAATGCCTGTCAAAAAAGAAGTGCTCTCTGGTCAGGAAAATGCTTAAAATGCAATATACTGAATTATAGATGCGATGTAGAGTTTTTTTAAATAAGAATCATGTGCAATAGCACTTATCAGAACTCCTGTTTCTTAGGGCAAAAAGTGCAGCAGCTCTACAAATATCAACTCCATCTATATATATGAAGTCATATTTTATCCTCCTCCACTTCTGTGTGTGTGCTCAGTTGCTTCAGTCGTGTCAGGCTCTTTGTGACCCTCTAAGCTGTAGCCCACCAGGCTCCTCTGTTCATGGGATTCTCCAAGCAAGAATACTGCAGTGGGTGGCCATGCCCTCCTCCAGGGGATCTTCCCAACCCAGGGATCAAATTCATGTCTCCTACATTGCAGCCAGATTCTTTGCCACTGAGCCCCTGGGAAAGTCACACCACCTCCACCTAGCAGCTCACAAATTAGACATTGCAGTGAATCTTATCCTTTAGAAATAGGTATTTCCAAATGAAAGATGCAAATTACTACCAAAGCAAAAAAATAAATAAAGGAATTCCTGAAGTATTTCAGAAGTGAAATAATAAAAATATATGTTATTTTTATAATATTATGACATATACAGTATTTGTCAACTTTAAAAAATGTGCAACTTTTGAAATGTGATTTCTTTTCCAAGTCTAAGAAAACTCTTACCTAAGTTTGCATTGATAGTTTTGTGTCCTAGTTCTGCCCCAGCCCTCGAATTCCATCCCCCCACTTCCCCTGGCCCTCAAGGAAGGAGGCTCAAAGAAGCCAGGGCAGTGAGTACTCGGTCAGATATGACCAAACCCTGGACCCCTGGACAGAGTGAGTTCTGCTTCCCAGAAACTACTAGTGCCGAGGAATGAGCTTTTATTCTGTTGATGGCTCTGCCACACATGGGAGACACATCCCTAGTTGAGTCTCCTTGCACCTGTGAACCCCATCTCCTCTTAAGAGTGGGCACTGGCCTTAACTTCACTGTTTTGGGTCATGTGACTGTACCTTGTAAACTGGGATGTGTAGACATGAAGGGTTAGTTTTCCAAGGGCAATAAGCTGTGCAAGAAAGTACATTTTCAAACAGATTTTTAGTTGATTCCTTTCTGCATAGAGTGCCACTAAGAAATGAGGAAGGAAAAGAAGAGATCATGATAGCCAGGAGGGAGGGACAGTGTTTTAGGGGAGTCTGATCCTCAAGCAGCCCTGGGGTACAGCCATCACAGAGACCTGACAGAGAGACACCAAGCAGTGCTGAGCCATCACAGGACAGGGGTCAGGTGGTCTGATGTGTCCCAGGCAATGGAGTCTGTCTGGCCCCTGATATGATAAGCTTCTTAAAGTTGCTTTAAAAATGTGTTCAGCAGAAGAAGCTCCCTTAGGGGCTTCCCTGGTGGCTCAGACAGTAAAGAACCTATCTGCAATGCAGGAGACACAGGTTCAAACCCTGGGTCAGGAAGATCCCCTGGAGAAAGGAATGGCTACCCACTCCACAATTCTTACCTGGAGAATTCCATGGACAGGGGAACCTGGTGGGCTATCGTCCGTGGGATCACAGAGTCGGACACAACTGAGCAACTAACACTTTCCTCGAAGCCAGACTTTTAACTGGCAAATGGATCAATCACTTACATTCTGACTAGGCTGGTTTGAACTTGTGCTCTCTGGAGAAGGACAAGCTTGGTTTTGTTTTCTTCCATTTGCTGCTAAGGGTTGCAAAGTGAGTGTTAACTTGCAAAAATCAGTCACCATTAATAAAGCACTTATTAAACTTTTGGATGGGGGATAAGGGGAAATAAGCAAAAAAGTTAAAACTTATATGAAACGTGTCAAAAAGCTGAGAGGCAGCTGAAAATGTCAGAAAGTCCCCAGTGCTTTAAATCACATAAGATAAAACTTGCTTCTGGAATGACTGGGCCCATGAGTGGCTGCTATCAGAGACCTAGATCTTTTAGAGACATTCTTTTCTAAAAATTGTGCAGGCTAATACTTGCAAAGGAAGCATGATTTCTTACCATATGACACTGAAGTTATTTTAGCAGTAATAGGTTTAGAATGAGAGCTGGGAAAGGAGTAAAGCCTACTGGATCATAGAAATCTGTGGTTTGATATGGGAACATTCATTTCTCCAACTTTCTACCCAGGAGTGATGTCCTTCCTGGGAGCCCCTGAGTATAGCCACCCCTCCCTCTGTGGGACCTCTAGGTGCCAGCTCCTCACTTTACCCAGCTCTATGAGGGTTCCTTTCAGCTCAGTTCAGTTCAGTCGCTCAGTCATGTCCGACTCTTTGCGACCCCCTGAATCGCAGCACGCCAGGCCTCCCTGTCCTTAGTTGACTCCAAATCAACTCCATCTCAGTGTCACTCCTTCAGCTGGAAATGACCTGACATAATCCACAAAATTTAGTCATGGTTGCTAAAAGATGAACAAAGAAGAAACAGGTAAGAGAAAGATAAAGTCACCCTGCATAGACAACCGATGGCAGAATCTTCTGACACTGATCTGTTCCCAACAACTTTCTTATTGTTGGTTATATTAATGTTTTTGTAGAAAAGAAAAAAATCAGTTTGAAAACTTTCTGAAAAACATCCTCCTACACCAGAATTTATGTTCAAAAGAACTTTAATATAAAAAAATGCCCTGGTTTCAAAAAGATTACTTATGGGAAAAAGCAAAATAAGCAACAACAAAAATCTTCTTCTATTATCAAATTCATTAAATCCAAATACACATTAAAAATATTTCAAAATGTCCCTTTTTCCACTCTTTGTCTTCAAATGTTATGTATAGCCTAAAGTAGGCAACAGTAGCCATCCTCGAGGATCAAATTGCTTATGGAACTCTGTGTTGAGCATTGTGAAAGCCAGAAAGTAGTTACCAGTCCCAGCAGTTATCTGCCAGGTCATGTCCACACATACCAGCCACAGCAATAGGTGTAAGTGCTTAGGGGAGGGAGCTCCAAGCCAGCTTTTGTGAGCCCAACTTCTGTGAACTGGGAAGGACGAGGGAACAGGGTGATTTAAGAATAAGTAAGATAGTACTCATAAAGTTCTCCATTGAGAACCCAGCCCACAATCATAAGTGCTAGCCATGTTCACTGTTTTTACTCATTTCAGTCCAGTTATAGACAATTGTAAATTATTCAGAAATCAATTTCTAGATTGTACATTACTCTGGTGACATTTGCAACATTCTGTTTCATGCTTCTTGGATAAGTTTGCTAGGTTTTGAAAATGTCCTCTGGGACGGAGAAAAGATGAAACTAAACGGAGCCCTTTTTTTTTTTTTTTTTTTCATGAAAAAAATAAAAATAAAAATCAAAGGGTCAGGAATGGAGCTTCTCCAAATAAAACCAGTGGGTAAGCCATGGCTGGAGAGACCTGTCAGTCACATCAAAGAGTTTGGACTTCATTTGAAGAGCACTAAGGAGCTACGTGGGATTTCTTTGGAAGGAATAATGCTAAAGGTGAAACTCCAGTAGTTTGGCCACCTCATGCGAAGAGTTGACTCATTGGAAAAGACTTTGATGCTGGGAGGTATTGCGGGCAGGAGGAGAAGGGGATGACCGAGGATGAGATGGCTGGATGGCATCACTGACTAGATGGACGCGAGTCTGAGCTAACTCCAGGAGTTGGTGATGGACAGGGAGGCCTGGCGTGCTGCGATTCATGGGGTCGAAAAGAGTTGGACACGACTGAGCGACTGAACTGAACTGAACTGAAGGAGCTACCACACAGTCAAAGGCTTTGGCACAGTCAATAAAGCAGAAATAGATGTTTTTCTGGTACTCTCTTGATTTTTCCATGATCCAGCGGATGTTGGCAATTTGATCTCTGGTTCCTCTGCCTTTTCTAAAACCAGCTTGAACATCTGGAAGTTCATGGTTCACGTATTGCTGAAGTCTGGCTTGGAGAATTTTGAGCATTACTTTACTAGCATGTGAGATGAGTGCATTTGTGCGGTAGTTTGAGCATTCTTTGGCATTGTCTTTTTTTGGGATTGGAATGAAAACTGACCTTTTCCAGTCCTGTGGCCACTGCTGTGTTTTCCAAATTTGCTGGCATACTGAGTGCAGCACGTTCAGAGCATCATCTTTAGGGATTTGAAATAGCTCAACTGGAATTCCATCACCTCCACTAGCTTTGTTCATAGTGATGCTTTCTAAGGCCCACCTAACTTCACATTCCAGGATGTCTGGCTCTAAGTGAGTGATCATACCATCGTGATTATCTGGGTCATGAAGATGGAAAATTCTGAAAGAGATGGGAATACCAGACCACCTGACCTGCCTCTTGAGAAATCTGTATGCAGGTCAGGAAGCAACAGTTAGAACTGGACATGGAACAACAGACTGGTTCCAAATAGGAAAAGTGTACATCAAGGCTGTATATTGTCACCCTGCTGATTTAACTTATATGCAGAGTACATCATGAGAAACGCTAGGCTGGAAGAAGCACAAGGTGGAATCAAGATTGCCGGGAGAAATATCAACAATCTCNAAGAGCTGACTCATTGGAAAAGACTCTGATGCTGGGAGGGATTGGAGGCAGGAGAAGGGGACAACAGAGGATGAGATGGCTGGATGGCATCACCAACTCCATGAACATGAGTCTGAATGAATCCTGGGAGATGGTGATGGACAGGGAGGCCTGGTGTGCTGCAGTTCATGGTGTCGCAAAGAGTCGGACACAACTGAGTGACTGAACTAACTCACTAGCTAACTAAGGAGCTACCAAAAGGTTTTCAGCAAAGTACACTCAGCTTTGTGTAATAAGACATGTGGTAGGCTGCCTCCAAGATGGCCCCAGTGATCCATGCATTGTGGTATTCATACTATGTGATCCTCTACCCTCAGGTATAGACTGGATTTAGTGACTACTTCTAATGACAAAAAAATATGATAAAAGGAATAAGGTGACGCTTGCAAGATTAGGAAAGTGTGGAGTTCATCCTTGATGCCTCAGTCTCTCCCTCGTCACACTAAGGAAAGCCAGCTGCCACGGTGTGAGATGCCCTATGGAAATACCCACACATGAAGGAACTGATATCTCCTGCCAACAGTCATGTGAGAGAGCGAGCCTGGAAGGGCACCTTTCTCCAGTTGAGCTTTCCAGTGGTGGAGCCCCTGCCAATATTTATTGCAACTATTGAGAGATCCTGAGTCAGAGACACCCAACTAAGCCTTGCCTAGATTCCTGACCCACAGAAATGGTAAGATAACAAATACATGTTGTTTTAAACCACTCATTTTGGGGCTAGTTTGTTATGTAGCAATACATAACTAATACAGATGATTATTCTGGCTAATGTGGGTAATACATTGGGGAATAAAGGTAAGACTGGAAGGAGGAAGACAAATAAAACTGCAGCCACAGTAGTTGAAGCAAGGGAAAAGATCTATTTGACCCAGAATGATGTCAGTGAGGACAGAGAGCCCCAAGGTTAGGGAAATATGAGACAGGCAGACTTGGAATGAGTATAGCAAATGCATATAATGGAATCCTACACTCTTTTCAGGAGAAAGTTTTAAGTATGACTCTGAGCTATCAAGTGACTAATCCAAGAAGAAAATACCATTACTTACATAATTCATAAAACTTACAATATAAAAATGAACCAGTTTCTAAGGAGCAATCTAGTCATTACTTATCGTGAGACCAGACAGAAGCTTCTCCAAGGGTCTTCAAAAGAAGGTACTGTTTAATGTAGAAAATACACCCACAAATAAAATTTATCTCTTTCTTTTGCTTTCTCCCTTGATTGCTGATGGCATTAATCCAAAGTATAATTCAGTGAAGACTCCCTGGTTCCCACTATAATGAAATCAGGGTCACAGCTGGTTTAATCCAGACACAGATGGCTGGATATCTAGGAGAAAAACTGAACCACGTGCTCATGTTCCACTTAGCTTTTCTTCAAGTGTTGAATAGCACCAAGTTCAAGGTATGATCCCTAGCTGGAGATGGAGGGCATTGACTTGCTATGAACATCTGAATGTCAACCCTGGCAGAGAGAATGTTCACTGTCATGCCAGGAGGAATGTTAGAATGTAAAGAACAGAATGTGAAAAAAAAAAAAAAAGAACAGACAGTGAACATGGAATTTTGGATTTAGCTCCCAAAGTTCTATAACAGAGAGATGAGCTTAAGGTTAGCCTCAAAATCTTCAAAGCAAATGTAACAAAAGCCAAGAAAGTAGCTGTTGATGTGGGGACCCCTCTATCCATTCCAAGCAGAGCCCAAGCTTGGTCCTCACTTGGGACCTCACAGGACAGGATGAGCAAGTCTTGTTTAGGCAGCATTACCTTCAATGCTCAGCGTTCCTTTGTCACCTTGGAAAGCTTCACATTGGAAGATGTATTCTAGCAGGATTTGTGAATTCAAGAGATGAATAGAGAAAATGAAAAGAATAGAGGTAAAATAGTCATGGGGGAGGAGGTAGTACTAGGGAATGTCTATGGGCACATGAAATTCTAGCTCTAACAGCCTGATTGTAGCAGCCGAATTTAGTTGATGAGTCTCATTGGAAAAGCTGAATAAAATACCAGTGCATCATCTGAAGATGTTAGTGATCTGGTCATTAGAACTTAACCAAGATTCCATAGAGAAGGGAAACATATTGACGTGAGCTGAGCAATCTACATAGTTCTGCCCCTCCAGGAATTTGCAGAATCACACAAAAACATGGAGCAGAAAGGCTGAGCATCCAGCAGTAACATGGACTTGAGAAGGCAAAAATGGGGGCCCAGGGTTTCCAAAATGCCCAGGACTTGAGAGATCCATCTCCTGGAGAGCAGGAAAATTCAGAAACATGAGCCTACATTCTGACCCAAGTTTTAATTTGAGACATTTTCAGATTTTAAAATTTTGTTTGGTCCTATGGACTGAATTGTGTCCCCCCAAAAATCATAGTGTTTAAGCCTTAGTCCCCAATGTGGTAATATTGGGAGATGGGACCTTTGAGAAGTAACTTGATTTAGATGGGGTCATAAAGATATGGCCATCAATCAGCATCCGCATAAAAACAGATCTCTGAGAGCTTGGTTATTCTCTCTGCTGTGAGAACACAGTGAGAAGGTAACCACTTGCAAGGCAGGAAGTGGCTCTCATTAGACCCTGATCTCAGACTTCCAGTCTCCAGAACTGTGAGAAATAAGTGTTGTTTAAGCCACCAAGTCTACAGTATTTGCTGTGGCATCCCATGCTGACTAAGACACCTGAAAAACTAGACAAATTATGGTGGTCTCAAAATGCTAAGCAATTTTAGTCCTGTGTCTGTCTCTGAGCAGGAGGCCTAATAAACTTCCTAGGTTTTCAGTTAGGACCCTTAAGAGACTATACACAGTACACTCCACATGCATGCATGTTAAGTCACTTCAGTTGTGTCCAACTCTGTGATCCTATGGACTGTAGCCCTATGTGTGTGTTTGTGTGTGTGTGTGTGTGTATATATATATACACACACATATAATAGACCCAGATCCAAATATGAGAATATTCAAACAGTGATTTTTAAAATAACTATGACATGTTCAACAAATGAAAAGACAAAATGGGAGTTAGCAAAGAAAAAGTGATAATAAAGAAATCAAATTAAAATTCTAGGGCTGAAGAACGCAGTAATTGAAATTAGGAGGTCAATGAGTGGACTCACCCTAGATTGGTTTCAGTAGAAGAAAAGATTTGGAAACAAACAAAAATCAGTGATAGAAATGTCCATAATGAAAGAGAATTTAAAGTATAACATACAAAAAGTTATTTAAGAAACAAATGTGATGTGATAAAATGGTCTATTTTATAACTGAAGTGCCAGAAAGGAAGAAGTAGGAGATGTAAATCGAAGCAATGCTTGTTGCTCAGTCGTGTCCAACTCTTTGCGACCCCGTGGACGGTAGTCCACCAGGCTCCTCTGTCCATGGGATTCTTCAGGCAAGAATACTGGCTTGGGTTGCCATGCCCTCCTCCAGGGCATCTCCCCAACCCAGGGATTGAACCCATATCTCCTGCATTCCAGGCAGATTCTTTACTGTCTGAGCCATCAGAGAAGCCCTGATGGAGGTAATTCAGTTCAGTTCAGTCGCTCAGTCGTGTCCGACTCTATGCGACCCTATGAATCGCAGCACGCCAGGCCTCCCTGTCCATCACCATCTCCTGGAGTTCACTCAGATTGACGTCCATCAAGTCAGTAGCCATCCAGCCATCTCATCCTCTGTCTTCCCCTTCTCCTCCTGCCCCCAATCCCTCCCAGCATCAGAGTCTTTTCCAATGAGTCAACTCTTCACATGAGGTGGCCAAAGTACTGGAGTTTCAGCTTTAGCATCATTCCTGCCAAAGAAATCCCAAGGCTGATCTCCTTCAGAATGGACTGGTTGGATCTCCTTGCAGTCCAAGACTCTCAAGATTCTTCTCCAACACCACAGTTCAAAAGCATCAATTCTTCAGCACTCAATAGTTATAGAAAATTTCTCAAAAATCATGAAATCCACACAAGTTCAGTGAATCCCAAGCAGGTTAAATAAAAAGAAAACCGTATGTACATACCATCATGGTAAACTGCTGAAAACCAACAACAAAGAGAGAAATCTTTAGAGCAGCCAGAAAAAAATTAAAAGACAGATTAACTTCAAAGGGGCAACAGTAAGATATTTAGCTGATTTTTTCAGGAGAAGCAGTGAAAACAGAAGACAGTGATATTATGTCTGTATGGTGCCAGAAGAAAATCCTGTACGGGACATACAGGCAGGGAGAAATGTTTGAGGCCATTTATCTCATTTATACAAAATAAAAATAAGCTTCTGGCTGTCCCTTGATGACCTAGACAACTGTGATGAGAGTTTTTACTATTTTATTTTTACTGTTTGGGATCTTTACTGCTGATTAGTTGTTTGCCTTCTTTGCATAGCTGTAATAGAACATTACATGAATCCAATTCCAAAAAAAATATTTTAATACACTATTGATGGATGAAATCATGAATCTTACTTTTGAAAACTCTATTTAATTAGTAGGATTTTCCTTCCATCAAATACTTATAAATTAATGAGATCATTGCTGACTTTAGCTGCACATTCTAGTGACTAATTAGAGGGGTATATAGCTTCTCTCCACGTGCCACACTAAAATCTTTCATCTACATGGCTGTTAAGCCCCAGGCTTTTAATTAAAACTGTCTGAAGAGGAATCCTACTCAGGATACCCTAGGAGTTTGTGAGAGATACATGAGATTATCCATGGAAAACTCTTAGCACAGTGAAGATTTTGTTTTCTCTAGTAGGCACAGTACCATGTTTTCAATAATTTGGCAATGCTGGTGGAAAAAGCTAGTTCTTTTGGTAAGTGTGCACCCTCAATAATCAGTTGATGGCATCTGAGACAAAGCATATTCCCCTGGTATAGCCTCATGGGGGAGCAGGATCTGTGTGTCCCAGTTAAAAACAGTTTCTATGAGATAGAAAGGGGGGAAAGTTGTTAATGCAATCACACTCTTATAAACCTTCTCACCCTCAGGTGTGCTCTGAGTAAACACTGGCTACATCCTGCTCCCCGGAATCTCTGACACCAATAATTTTTCAAAACATGCAACAGTTTTGTGAAGAGTTTGCATGTGTGTCTCAGTGATGTACCTCTCCTTCTCCCTGCATGACTGTGGTATTGTGACATGAAAATGGAGTTTTATCTTGTGAGTTTGCATTTCTAGTCACTGGAGTCTTCCTTTGAGTCTCTTGCCTAATTCCATAAAGCTCCATTTCTTGTCCTCAGTCAGAAATAGTGAAAGCAGAGAAGTAGGAGCCAGAAGTGGTGAATTCTAAATCCCTTCAACAGCTATTCTAAAGTGGAGTGGATGGGAGCTCTAGAGTTTATGTTAGTTTCACCAGAATAATCACAAAACTGGGAGAACCATGATGTGGTTTTTTCAATTTTTTTTTTCCAGAAACTGATAGGCAACATGTGCATTGATTAGATTCAACTTTGTGATTCTAATTTCTCTAAATAGACTGTGATCTGAAACAAAACTGAAAATTCAGACTCGATGTTTTTTCAAGTAGACAATGCATACTTAGGATTGGTATCTTTACTTTTCTGATTTAATCAATGAAATTTTTCAACCTTTTATGGAAGTGTAATCTGCAGTACAGAAAAATATATGAGTCACAAATGTGTGCATGTATCATAAGTGTGCACACATTATAAAAGTATACCCTTGATGCATTTTCACAAAAACACACATGTAGATAATAATAATAATAAAATAACCTACCAGGTTGTCACATCCTAAGGTCCTGGGCTTGGAAAGTTCAGTGAGTGTGGTTCAGAGCTCAGCCTCCACCAGAAAGGGTCATCTCTGTTTTCAGGATTGAGGTTGTGAACTAGATATTGTTTGTGGGGGTGGTAGGAAGAACGCTTTGCTACTATAAACCCCCCAAATTTTCAAGTAACAATCTCATTCCTTGTAAAGTTCAGCAGATGAGAACCCAGGGGTTCAGGGTTACAGTGTGTCCACAGTTCAGAATGTGGAGGTGCACTGTCGTGACAAGGCAGAGATGCTGTGCTAAGACCAGGAGCATCAGTGAGCTCACTAGCAGGGCCCCCAGGTGAGCCCAGGACCCAACATGAACAAGAGAGCCCCAGATGGATTTAGAATGTGTTCCAGAGGCAGATGTGTGTGGGCCTCTGGTCAAGAGTCAAAAAAATCAAGGTACTAGCATTTGACTGACTACTTGATCTGTCTCGAGGCTTCTCCTCCAACAGTGATTTGGGTTGTGCTCTTGCTAAAATCCTGGCCTTCTCAAGAACCAACAGGTTAAACCCATGGCATGAAGTTATTAGCAGAGTAAAGTCCAGACACATCATAGATCCAGGCAACAGCTGCAGGAAGTTTCAGTTCCGGGTCTCCACACAAGATTTAGCCTAAGTTCTCAGAAATGATGCAGGTACATCCCAGGTAACCCAAATCTCTACCTAGCCTCCTGTAGTAGAGGCCACTGTTTTCTCTGTTGTGGAATGCAATTTCACCCTTGATCCCCATCTCTGCCTGTTAAGTGTCCTCATCTACTGGTCCATTCAGGGATGTATTTCTCAGTACCAAGCCAGGCAGTCACTTCTTCTATATGTTACACTAGAAGACCATTAGCTCCCTGTCAGTTCTCTGATTCTTTTTTTCTTTAATTGAAGGATAATTGCTTTACATAATGTTGTTTTCTGTCAAACTTCAATATAAATAAACCATAGGTAAACATATATCCCCTCCCTTTTAAACCTCCCTCCCATGTTCCCCCATATCCCACCCCTCTAGGTTGATACAGAGCCCTTGTTTGAGTTTCCTGAGGCATACAGTAAATTCCCATTGGCTATCTATTTTAAATATGGTAATATAAGTTTCCATGTTACTCTTTCCATACATCTTACCCTCTCCTCCCCTCTCCCCATGTCCATAAGTCTATTCCCTATGTCTATTTCTCCTTTGCTGTCCTGTAAATGAATTCTTCAGTACCATTTTTCTAGATTCCATACATGTGTGTTAGAATATGATATTTATCTTTCTATTTCTGGCCCACTTCATTCTGTATAATAGGTTCTAGGTTCATCCACCTTATTGGAACTGACTCAAATGCATTCTTTTTTATGGCTGAGTAATATTCCATTGTGTATATGTATCACAATTTCTTTATCCATTCTTCTGTCAATGGGCATCTAGGTTGCTTCCATGTTCTGTCTACTATAAATAGTGCTGAAAGAACAATGGGATACATGTGTCTTTTTCAACCCTGGTTTCCTCAGGGTATATGCCTAGGAGTGGGATTGCTACATCATTTGGTGGTTTTATTTCTAGTCTTTTAAGGAATCTCCATACTGTCTTCCATAGTGGCTGTACCAATTTATTATTCCCACCAACAATGCAAAAGCATTCCCTTTTCTCTACATCCTCTCCAGCATTTACTGTTTGTAGATTTTTTGATGATGGTCATTCTGACTGGTGTGAGGTGATATCTCATTGTGGTTTTGATTTGCATTTCTCTAATAATGAGCAGTGTTGAGCATCTTTTCATGTGTTTGTTAGCCATCTGTATGTCTTCTTTGGAGAAATGTCTGTTTAGGTGTTTTTCCCACTTTTTGATTGGGTTGTTTGTTTACCTGTTATTGAGTTGCATGAGTTGCTTGTATATTTTGGAAATCAATCCTTTGTCAGTTGTTTCATTTGCTATAATCTTCTTCCACTCTGAGGGTTGTCTATTCACCTTGCTTATAGTTTCCTTTGCTGGCAAAAGCTTTTAAGCTTAATCAGGTCCCACTTGTTTACTTTTGTTTTTATTTCTATTATTCTAGGAGGTGGGTCATAGAGGATCTTGCTTCGATTTATGTCATCAAGTGTTCTGCTTATGTTTTCCTCTAAGAGTTTTACAGTTTCTAGTCTTACACTTAGGTATTTAATCCATTTTGAGTTTATCTTTGTGTATGATGTTAAGAAGAGTTCTAATTTCATTCTTTTACATGTAGCTGTCCAGTTTTCCCAGCATCATTTATTGAAGAGGCTGTCTTTGTCCCATTGTATATTCTTGCCTCCTTTGTAAAAATAAGATACCCATAGGTGCATGGATTTATTTCTGGGCTTTCTATCTTGTTCCAATGGTCTATATTTCTGTTTTTGTACCAGTACCATACTGTCTTGATGACTATAGTTTTGTAATATAATCTGAAGCCAGGAAAGTTGATTCCTCCAGCTCCATTCTTCTTTCTCAAGACCATTTTGGTTATTCAGGGACTTTTGTGTTTCCATATGAATTATGAAATTTTTTGTCCTAGTTCTGTGAAAAATGCCATTGGTAATTTGATAGGGATCACATTGAATCTGTGAACTGCATTTGGTAGTATAGTCATTTTCACAATATTGATTCTTCTTAGCCAGGAACATGGAATATCTCTCCATCTGATTATGTTGACTTTGATTTCTTTCATCAGTGCCTTATAATTTTCTGTGTAAAGGTCTTTCATCTCCTTAGGTAAGTTTATTCCTAAATATTTAATTATTTGTGTTACAATGGTGAATGGGATTGATTCCTTACTTTCTCTTTCTGATTTTTCATTGTTAGTATATAGAAATGCAAGCGATTTCTGTGTATTGATTTTGTATCCTGCAACTTTGATAAATTCACTGATTAGCTCTAGTAATTTTCTGATATATCTTTAGGGTTTTCTGTGTATAGTATCATGTCATCTGCAAACTGTGAAAGATCTACTACTTCTTTTCCAATCTGGATTACTTTAATTTGTTTTTCTTCTCTGATTGCTGTAGCTAGGACTTCCAGAACTATGTTGAATAATAGTGGGGAAAGTGGACACCCTTGTCTTGTTCCTGATCTTAGGGGGAATGCTTTCAGTTTCTTAACATTAAGAATAATGTTTGTTGTAGGTTTATCATATATGGCCCTTACTATGTTGAGGTAGATTCCTTCCATGACCATTTTTTGAAGAGTTTTAATCATAAATGGGTGTTGAATTTTTTCAAAGGCTTTTTCCGCACATATTGAGATTATCATATGGGTTTTATCTTTCAATTTGTTAATATAGTATATCACATTGATTGATTTGTGTATATTGAAGAATTCTTGCATTCCTGGAATAAACCCAACTTGATCATGGAGTATGAGCTTTTTGATGTGTTGCTGAAATCTGTTTGCTAAAATTTTGTTAAGAATTTTTGCATCTATTTTCATCAGTGATATTGACCTGTAGTTTTCTTTTTTGTGTTGTCTTTTCTGGTTTTGGTATCAGGGTGATGGTGACCTCATATAATGAGGTTGGAAGTGTTTCTTCCTCTGTAATTTTTTGAAAGAGTTTTAGAAGGATAGGCATTACCTCTTCTCTAAATGTTTGATAGAATTCTCCTGTGAAGCCACCTGGTCCTGGGTTTTTGTTTTTTGGGAGATTTTTGATCATAGGTTCAATTTCAGTGCTTGTAATTAGGTTGTTCATAATTTCTGTTTCTTCCTGGCTCAGTCTTGGAAGATTGAGCTTTTCTAAGAATCTGTCCACTTCTTCCAGGTTATGCATTTTATTGACATAGAGCTGGTCATAATAGTCTCTTATAATCCTTTGCATTTCTGCATTGTCTGTTGTAACCTCTCCTTTTTCACTTCTAATTTTGTTGATTTGATTCTTCTCTTTTTTTCTTGATGAGTCTGGCTAAAGTTTTGTCAGTTTTGTTTATCTTCTCAAAGAATCAGGTTTTAGTTTTATTAATCTTTACTATTGTTTCTTATTCATTTATTTCTGCTCAGATCTTTATGATTTCTTTTTTTCTACTAATTTTGAGGGGTTTTTTGGTTCTTATTTTTCCAGTTGTTTTAGGTGTAAAATTAAGTTGTCTATTCAATGTTTTTCTTGTTTCTTGAGATAGGATTGTGTTGCTATTAACTTCCCTCTTAAAGCTGCTCTTGCTGCAATCCATAGGTTTTGAATTGTAGTGTGCTCATTGTCATTTGTTTCTAGAAATTTTTTGTTTTCTCTTTTGATTTCTTCAGTAACCTGTTGGTTATTTAGAAACATGTTGTTTAATCTCCATGTGTTTGTGTTTCTTACAGTTTTTTTCTTGTAATTGATATCTACTGTCATAGCTTTGTTGTAGAAGAAGATGCTTGATATGATTTCAATTTTCTTAAATTTACTGAGGTTTGATTTGTGACCCAAGATGTGGTATATCCTGGAGAACATTCCATGTGCACTTGAGAAGGTGTATTCTTCTGCATTTGGTGGAATGTCCTGAAGATATCAATGAGATCCATCTCATCTAATGTATCATTTAATACTTGTGTTTCCTTGTTAATTCTGTTTTGATGATCTGTCCATTGATGTGAGTGGGGTGTTAAAGTCTCCTACTATTGCTGTGTTACTATCAATTTCTCCTTAATGTCTGTTAGTGCTTGTCTTATGTATTGAGGTGCTCCTATGTTGAGTGCTTAGATATTTACAATTGTCATGTCTTCTTCTTGGATTGGTCCCTTGATCATTATGTAGTGTCCTTCCTTATCTCTTGTAATCTTCTTTATTTTAAGGTCTATTTTGTCTGATATGAGGATTACTACTCCAGCTCTCTTTTGCTTCCCATTTTCATGGAATATATTTCTCCATCCTCTCACTTTCAGTATATACGTGTCTTCAGGTCTGAAGTGGGTTTCTTGTAGACAGCATATATATGGGTCTTGTCTTTGTATCTGTTCAGCTAGTCTATGTCTTTTGGTTGGAGCATTTGATCCACTTACATTTAAAGTAATTATTGATATATATATATCCCTATTGCCATTTTCTTAATTGTTTGGGGTTAATTTTGTAGATATTTTTTCTTCTGTTGTATTTCTTGACTATATACATCCCTTTAACATTTGCTGTAAAGTTGGTTTGGTGGTACTGAATTCTCTTACCCCTTGCTTGTCTGAAAAGCTTTTTCTTTCTCCATCAATTTTGAATGAGATCCTTGCCAGGTACAGCAATCTTGGTTGTAGATTTTTCCCTTTCAGTATTTTAAATGTATCTTGCCATTACCTTTTGGCCTGCAGAATTTCTGATGAAAGATCAGCTGTTAAACATATGGGATTTCCCTTGTATGTTACTTGCTTTTCAATTGCTGCTTTTAATATTTTTTTTCTGTTTAGTCTTTGTTAGTTTGATTAGTACGTGTCTTGTCATGTTTCTCCTTGGGTTTATCCTGTATGGGACTCTGTGCCTCTTGCACTTGATTGACTATTTCCTTTTCCATGTTGGGGAAATTTTCAACTATAATCTCGGCAAAAATTTCGCATACACTTTCTTTTTCTCTTCTTCTGAGACCCCTGTTATTCGAATGTTTGTGCATTTGATATTGACTCAGAGGTCGCTGAGACTATCCTCAGTTCTTTTCATTCTTTCACTTTATTCTGCTCTTTAGAAGTTTATTCCCACCATTTTATCTTCCAGCTCACTGATTTGTCCTTTTGCTTCAGATATTCTGCTATTGATTCCTTCTGGAGTATTTTTAATTCTAGTAATTGTGCTGCTTGTCACTGCATGTTTATTCTTTAATTCTTCTAGGTCTTTGTTAATTGATTCTTGCATTTTCTCCACTCTGTTTTCAAGGTTTTTGATCATCTTTACTATAATTTTTCTGAATTCTTTTTCAGGTAGTTTGACTATTTCCTCTTCATTTATTTGAACTTCTGTTTTTCTAGTTTGTTCCCTGATTTGTGTAGTATTTCTCTGCATTTTCATTATTTTTTATTAACTTACTGCACTTGAGGTCTCCTTTTCCAAAGCTTCAGGGATGAATTCTTTCTTCCTTTTGATTTCTGCCCTCTAAGTTCAGTCCAGTGGTTTGTGTAAGCTTCTTATAGGGTGAAATTGGTGTTGAGTTTTTGTTTGTTTGTTTTTCCTCTGATGGGCAAGACTGAGTGAGGTGGTAATCCTCTGTGCCGATGACTGGGTTTGTATTTTTGTTTTGTTTGTTGTTTAGATGAGGCATCCTGCACAGGGTGCTACTGCTGGTTGGGTGATGCCAGGTCTTATATTCAAGTGGTTTCCTTTGTATGAGTTCTCACTATTTGACACTCCATAGGCTTAGTTCTCTGTAGTCTAGGGTCTTGGAGTCAGTGCTTCCACTCCAAAGGTCAGGGCTTGATCTCTTGTCAGGAACAAAGATTCCACATGTGGTTTGTTACAGTGAGATTAAAATAAATATCCAAAAATGAGAAACCAAAGATGAACTCCAAGCAAATGGCAATTAAAAAATCAGGCTAATAATAATTAAAATAATAGAATGTACATATATATATACACACCCAGGAGCAAAGTCAAAACAGTTCAACAAAAATAAAGTACAATAGCTTGACCTAGAGAACAAAGGAAACCTAAAATTATATCTACCAGAACAAAACTAACCAAAGCACAAACTGGAAAACAAAGCAAGGTGCCATTTGGGAAATAAAGCAATGAAAATAAAGCTAATAAATATTAAGAGGAAAGGAAAGAAAGAAAGAATAGCTATGCAAAGTTAAATAGAGGTAGATGACGAAGATTTATATACTTTGAAGATTACAAGGGGAAAAGAAAAGTAGGATATGCAAACAAAAGAATAAATATAGAAAAATATAATAGGTTTAAGAAAATTAAAAATTGAAATTATAAAATACAGGAAAAAAATAACAGAAGAAGAAGAGAAAAGGGAAAAAAGGAAAACTCCACAGAACTGCAAAGGCCCAACATAGAGGCAGAGGCATATGTTTATAACAACAATAAAATTGTGACTGAATATACACATATACATATACACCCATAAGCAAAATTGAAACAGTCCAACAAAAATAAAGCACAATAGATCAACCTGGCGAACAAAGGGAACCAAAAATTATATCTACCAGAACAAAACTAACTAAAGCAAGGTGCCAAATGGGGTATAAAGCAATGAATATAAAACTAAAAAATATGTTGAGACTAAAGGAAAGAAAGAAAGATTAGATATGCAAAGTTAAATAGAAGTAGATAAATAAGATTTATATATATTAAAGAGTAAACTGCAAGGGGAGAAGAACAGTAGGAAAAGCAAATAAAGGAAAAAATGTAGAAAAAATAATAATAGGTTTAAAAAATTAAAATTAAAAAGACAGAAAAAGAAAAACCTCCCCAGAACTGCAAAAGCCTGATATGGAGGCAGAGGTTTATAACAACAATAAAAAAAATGTGACTGAGAAAAAAAGAAGAAGGAGGAAAAAAAAAAAGCTCCAAAGCTTAGTTAGATTTCATAGTGCCAAAAGAATTGACAACTACAACAGAGGGGGGGGAAACAGGAAAAAAATAAAAAAGCCAAGAGAATCTACAGAACACCTCAAAACATAAGAAAAATAAATGTTTTTCTTGAATCACTGCTGTCAGAGTCCTTTCCCTCTCTAGTAGTCACAGTCCATTTCACCTCTCTAAGATGCCTTCTAACACTGTGCTGATCTCTGGACCTGCTGTGGGGGCAGCTCCGATTCTAATCTGGTCCTACTCTTGTGTGTTCTTGCCTTCAATGTTCATTCACAGCTATCAGAACTAGTGTGTTTTCTTTTGTGAGAGCTCTCAATGGCCTTTTATATATTCCACAGACACAGAGTCTGCCTAGTTGATCACGTGGATTTAATCTGCAGCTGTACAGTTGGTGCGAGGGTTTTGGGTCTTCTTCCTTAGTCACACTGCCCCTGGGTTTCAATTGTGGTTTTATTTCCACCTCTGCATGTGGGTCATCCACTGGGGTTTGCTCCTGAGGCTGCCCTGGAGGACTTTGGTTTGCCCCTGTGAGGGCCAGGTGTGGAGGCAGTACAGCTGCTTGGGTCACAGGGGTTCTGGCAGCACCGGGTACTCAGGGGATTTGGCGGCTAGGGCATCAGAAAATATACTGCTCTAGAAGGGTATGGCAACCAGTATTGGCCAATATGCTCCAGTATTCTTGCCTGGAGAATCCTTCTCCCTGATAGAGAAGCCTGGCAGGCCACAGTCCACAGGGTCCCAATGAGTCAGACACGACCAAAGTGACCCTGTGCCTATAGGTGAAACACTCTTTTTGCCTGTAGCAGCTCTGCCCCAGTAAGAGTTGAGCATGAAGGCAGCACAGCTGCTTGGCTTGTGGGGGGCCCAGCGGTGCCAAGTGTGCAGCGACATGGACTGCCTCCATCGCAGGAGTTATGGCCCTATCAGAGTCTTTTATCAAGCCTCTTGTAGCTGGCGATCCGAAAGCCTCTTTGGCCAGTCTTTCTCCATAGCTCCACCCATTCAGACACTTAGAGGGCTTCCTTGCCTGGGGTCCTTCTCTCTTATTTGGGGCATCAGGCACATAAAGGGGCCCCCCACCTGGGGTTCTACTCTGTAGTTCAATGTGTCAGGCATTTGGTGGGCCAGCTTCTCTATTGTTCAGCTGCTGATGCTGGCTTGCAGGAGGAGAGAGGCTATGGTGATGGCTCCACCCCCTATGCTTGACTCAGCAATATTGCCTTGCTTCCAAGCCTGCCGAGCTTTCCTCCACAGACATTCCTCACCACAATCTCCTCCCTCACATCCCCTCTATCCATCTCTCCGCAGTCAACAGCAGCCCTGGCCCTGGGATTGCCCCACAATCCCAAAACTCCAACTCCCAACCACTGCGCCGTCTAGGGTTTATATGGCTGCAGCAAGGGCTGTCTGAGTCTCCTTCCATTTAGGATGCCACAGATCAACTGTTCCCTTCTCAGCCTTTAATGTTTCTCCTCCGACTAAGACAGTTGCCCCAGTGTGAGGATCAGACCCCTGCTCCAGTTCCCCACCCGCCGAGGGCAGGTCCAGTCCTACTAACACTCCCATTTCCCCCGCCCCCCGACCCTTGTTCCTTTGTCCTACCAAGTTTTGTGTGGATCTCTATATTCTTTGGAGAAGGCAATGGCACACCACTCCAGTACTCATGCCTGGCAAGTCCCATGGGCAGAGGAGCCTGGTAGGTGCAATCCATGGGGTCGCTAGGAGTCGGACACGACTGAGCAACTTTACTTTCACTTTTCAGTTTCATGCATTGAAGAAGGAAATGGCAACCCACTCCAGCGTTCTTGCCTGGAGATTCCCAGGGTAGGGGGAGCCTGGTGGGCTGCTGTCTATGGGGTCACACAGAGTCGGACACAACTGAAGCGACTTAGCAGCAGCAGCAGCATATATTCTTTTCCTCTGGTCAGGTACTCCCGTCCACTCTCAGCTGGTGTTCTGCATGCACTTCTGTGTCTGAAAGTGTATTCCTGATGTATTGGTGGAGAGAGATGTATTCTACATCCACCTACTCCTCCACCATCTTGTTCCTCCTCCTCTGATTCTGATATATACCTTTCCTCATGGATCTCTCACAACTGCAAAAATATTCACTAAGTTGTATTATTTTTATATTTTCATTTCCCATAGCTTCTCCTTTCTCATTGAGAGTAGTTTTTTCTAATGAAATTCTAAGGCGTCCTTCTCTTACTTGGTTTTTTTCAGAAAATAATGCTGTGATTCTTTTGGAGGCTGCCACAGAAAATGCATTTGTACTGTTCTGTTTTTATCCCACTGTCTCTTGCAGCAAAACAAATCAATTATCAAATTCCACCCTGTCACTTATTTTTGAGAGTATCCAAACACTAAAAGAGGCCTCACAGGGACAATACAAATGATTTAAGGGATGATATTGGTCCTTGCACTTGAGTAAATGGTGACAGAGATAGAAGGACACCGTTGATCAATATCTTACAAGGCCAGAGCTCAGCTAAGCATTTAAATTACCCCTTGAGTTCCCAGACCCTCTATATAATACTTTCAGCAGCCCCTGTTTGTTAGAAAAAATTATCATCTCTTCTCTGGTAACTTTAAACTAGACAATGGTCTTTCAGCCTGGGATGTAGTGGAGTCTCTAGTAAATGTTTTGAGATAGGTGGATGGATGGATGAATAGATGAAGGGATGGATGACTAGATGGATGACTGAATGGATGGGATGCATGCATGATGGATGCATAGGTAGATCAATAGATGGATGGATAAATGGATGTATAGATGGATACATGCATGGATGGACAGATGTAATAGTTTATCTGATATTGGATATCCCTATAAGCAGTTAGCTTGGTGTGGTAGCCTGGTGGCTATGTGATTGTGCAGAATTTACCTAATGTTTCTGTCTTGCGTCCTTATCTGTAAAAATGAACCAATACAGGTCTATGATCTCTTTACCTAAAATCCTTATAGACTTGTTAGGAGTTCAGAAGTGTTCAGATTTTAAGAGGGCAGTAGTTTTACAGAAAACAACAAAATTTTTTAAGGCAATTATCCTTCAATTAAAAAAGTAAATCAAGTGGGAAAAAAGAGGACAGTAGAACATATTGCCATTCTTTTTTGATACCAAATGAATTGTGACCATTTTCTGGGCTCTTAGAAAGCTTTGGTTCTTATCATTGAACATAAGAAAATGTGAATGTGTCTTCTGTTCCTTACAGTTTGAAGATGGTCATGGGATCATAAACACATGTACTGATTTATGTGATTTTTTTCTGCCATCCCCACAATACTAACTATAATCATCATGAAAGTGAGGACAGTATTCCATATATATACCTGACACACAGCAAGTGCTCAATAAGGACACTGGAAGGTATGGAAGGTGGAAGGGAGGAAAGGAAGAAGAATGTTAACTTCTCTATTTCCCGCCACCATGTTCTGTGAACATCACCCCCAGCAAGTCCATGCTCCAAGCTCAACAGGCACATGGATTCCTGTCTTCTTTAACTATGTGCCTTCTGCACCCCCACTGGCTACTTCCTTCTTGAAGCACTTCCTTACCTTCCTTGCCTTCTATAACACAGCACCTTCCTGATTTTTCCTCTTTTTTATGTATATTATTCTTTGAAACAACACCAAAGTCAATAAGTAACAACCATGTGTTGATTTTGGTATAATGTCAAGGAATAATATGCACAATTATTTGAAAAGACTGTAAAAATACCCCTCTCCTTTCCAACTGCATATCTGTGTAAGTTGGATTTTCTTTGTTTATTTCAACCAAAAACCACTTGCAACATACTGACTGTGAGAGCAGATGAGTCTCCATCTGTTTTCCATTAGACCAAACAGTAAGGAGATTTGAAAAAAAGGTAAAACAATACCATTTTTTCTCGAGTTTTTTTTTTTGGTTTTTNTGGTTTTTGAAAATATAGTCTTGTTTCATTAAAATGTGCTATGTCAATATGTAATAGAGTAATCATTGTTATCTTTAATGAATTAAATAAATATTTTAAAATTCTAATATGGCAAACATTGCTAGATAAAACCCATTAAAACAAAAGCTTTGTGAGGAGACCTCAATAATGTTTGAGGACAGAGGGGTTCTAAGACCAAAATGCTTGAGAATTTTTTATTTGTTGAAATAACTCTATGACCAGTTCCCTTCTCTCCAATCTTACCCCTCTCTAATCCTCCTGAGGCAAAGTGATTCTCCTGCAAGGCAATGTCATTATATCACTCTTCTGAATAAGCCCCGAATGGGTCCCCACTTCTCTGGGGGTGAAATGGCCAGCAGGATCCTTTACAAGCCTCCAATCTTATCTCCCTTTACTGCTCCCACTCTCCCAGTTCCACTAGTCATGCTAGGTAAGGTAAGGTGAGGGTTAGTTGCTCAGTTTGTGTCCAACGCTTTGCAACCCTATGGACTGTAGCCTGCCAGCCTCCTTGGTCCTTGGGATTTTCCAGGCAAGAATACTGGAGTGGGTTGCTATTTCCTCCTCCAGGGCATCTTCCCTACCTAGGGATTAAACCTGGGTCTCCCACATTGCAGGCAGATTTCTTACCATCTGCGCCACCAAGGAAGCCCTAAGGTAAGGAAACGGTTAGTTGTTCAGTGGTGTCCAAGTCTTTTCGACCCCATGGACTGTAGCCCGCCAGGCTCCTCAGTCCCTGGGATCCTCCAGGCAAGACTACATGCTAAGTGCCTCACATTCTCTTGTCACATTTGTTCACTATCACTAGAATTTTCTGTCCATTTTACCAACCCTTCTAATGAGTCAGTTAGGAAGCTGTCAGTTACAACAACTGAGAAAAACCAACTTAGATTAAACAACAAAAGACATTTATTGGCTCATGTAGCTGAAAAGTTCACAGTTAGGGTTGGCTTGTCAAGGGTTGAGAAGCAGCTTGGCACTGTCATCTCTCATCAATTTCTTGCAGAATAGACTTCGTCATAAGTCTGGCTCCCTTCGTGTTGGTAGGATGGGTGCCAGAAAACTAAAGATACCCATGTCCTTATCATGCCCAGTAGTTAAGAGTCTTTCTTCTCAAGTATTGCACAAAAGAACAGTGCTTCCTCTGATAAGAGTATATTAAGTCATTGACCACTGATGACCAGTAACTCGGATTCCCAGAAGTCCACAGCAGACGATCCCCCTGTATCATTCCCATTGCGATTGTGCTTTTCTCTCACTGACACTGACTGAGTAGACTGAAGCTGCTTGAAGAATTATCATTCTCTTGTTTAACTTTAAGTTATTTGAGGTCAGGAACTGCTTGCTTTGTTTAATGTTGGGTCCCTCGTACCTGATATAATGAGGGAATGGTATATTATAGGTGCTCAATAAATGTTTGTTGCTTGGAGAAAAAGTAGACAAAGGAAGAGAGGCAATGTCAGGTTCTAACAGAGATCAAGAGAAGAGTGTCTGGAGTGAGAATGAAGGAAGAGTTTTCCAGTGTCAGAGAATATGTCAAGGCCCTGCTCTGAGTTTTCAGGTAGAAGTGTGGTGGATATTACTAAATATTTAAATATTTCATGTGTTACTTACAAGCTTTAGAGAAGACACAATTTAAGAGTCAAATTTGATTCAGAGATTTTCTATCAGCCCGGTCAAAAATTTTATTTTAAGCTTTTTAATTATGAAATTGTCAAGTAGATTTTTTTTTAATTATCTTTTTAAATGATTATCTGGAAAATTTTCATAAACACAAGGAACTTAATCCTGAATTTTACATTTTAATCTTTCCTTTGTATCATGCCCCAGTGAGATGACTACTTTATATTTCAGTAGCCCTTCATTTTGTGTCACTTTGAGAAGACTTTTGCAGATGCTTTGAATGTGCTGATGAACATTTTGACTATATGCATGTGGGAAAAGAACACACTTTGTTTGAAACTGCATATCAAGTACCCAATCTACACTATGGAAAGAATCCAATCTGAAGACTTAAAGATATAGCTCCAGATATTATGAATGTTAAATGAAGAGGAAATAACTCTCCATTTTTCTTGAGCATTTTTGGGGATTATTTGGGTTTATACTGAATAATTTTTTTTAATGTTTATCATTGGGATCTTATTATCATTCTTCAGCTTTAAACAGGGATGGGGGCAGGGAATTAAAGAGAAGCCCTGGATTAATAGTCATGAAAAGCTTCCAGACAAAAATCTCAGTTTTAAAAAGTGATTCAATGCCTTTATAAAGCAGGCACACAGAAGTTTCTGGAATTGTATTGCATGTGCTGTATTTTATACAGATCATTTCATTGATCCAAGACCCAATTAGCTACAAAAAGCCAGAACCTGCCACTAAGCCCCAACTTTACTACTTGGTTGAGCCTCCCTCATCAGAGGGACCCTCTAAGATTTGGGCTCTTCAACTAACTCCAAATGGAAACACTAAATTCAACCAAGTGTGTTCCCAGAAACACCTAGCTGGTATGTGCTTCTAAGGATCTGAGTTCTGAAGAAGACCCATCTTGACATTGGCAAGGTGACCTAGTTTCTGTCCAGTGGGAATCCGGGATAGAACATCTCTTATATATAAATCAACCCATTCTGAGCCCACACCCCAACCACCAATACTACAGAGATACAAAAAAAAAATCATAAGAGAATACTACAAAAAGTTAGATGCCATAAGAGATGTTGGGAAAAGTGGACAACTACACGTAAAAGTATGAGATTTTCTGTTTCCTCAAACCATATGCAGAAATAAACTCAAAATGGGTTAAAGACCTTAATGTAAGACCTAAACCATTAAACTACTAGAAGTGAGCATAGTCAGAACATTCTTCGACATACATCAAAGCAATATTTTTTGGATCTGTCTCCTAAGGCAAAAGAAATAAAAGCAAAAACAAACAGATGAGGTCTAATTAAACTTCAAAGTTTTGCACAGCAATGGAAACCATCAACAAAATCAATATCCTGGAGAACAGGAGAAAATATTCACAAATGATATGATTGATAAAGGGTTAGTATCCAAAATACATACACAGTTCATATAACTCATAACAACAATAAAAAAGAAACCTGATTAAAAAGTGGGCAGAAGATCTAAGATTCAAGACATTTTTCTTGAATAGACAATACTTCACTAAAAAAACTGTCCTGCAGCTCAAGTGGAAGAGTATGCACTGGTGGTCTCATCTGAAAAAATGCTTCACAGGAGAAATGATGATGACATGGGGCCAGGTTCTGGCTCCATCCTATACCAGCAGAAGAAAACCAACTCTCTTAAGTTTCCACTGGGAGCAGGAACCATATGGACACTATTTAATTTCAAGCTCAGAATAACACTGCAGGTTAACTATTATATTCCAAACATGTAGAGGAAGAAATTGAAGATGAGAGAGACTAAGAAAGTGCAGATTTACAGGGGTAGTGAGCACTTAAACAGGAATTTGGACTTGGGGCCTGTTCAACTCAAAATCTTTATTTTCATCACAAACAGGCTACCCTTCCAGAGGGTAATCTGGGGCCAGTTACTCAAACACTTTATACTGACAAGTATGGCTTGATCATTTAACCACTCTGAACCTACTTCCTAAGAACACCATGACCATCAGATGAGCCAGGAAAACCACTCTGTAAAGTGTAAGTCTGTGTCCCTTGTAAAGTATTTTGTATTATAAGGATGTCCCCTTTGTCACAAAATTTATCAGCATCAGTTCCCCATGAGGCACCCATGGTAGACTTCTGCACAAACTCCACACCATCAGCAAAGGCCAGCACAGTGTCCTGGTTTCAAGGTTATAATTTGCAAAGGGTTGTTTGTCTGTGCCATGCTTCTGGTCAGATAGAGACCAGGCTTGTTGTCTTTTAATTGCATATGTTAGAAGCCACAGCTAATTCAGGACAAGCTAAAACATTTGAAATCAATCCCAGAGTGGAAGAGCATCCAGTGGTATTCCAAGCAGTGCCACGTTATATAAAACAATGAAAGGAAGAGAAAACTGAATACAATAGTGTGCGTGATGCACACCAACACTTTCAGACATGATTATTTTATTCAAAGACATGATTTTATTTGAAGAAGAAATTCCTTTTTCATATGACTTTCTGGAAATCTTCTGGACATGGCTTATGTCCCACTGATATTTAATTTTATGAAGGCACAGAGACTGGGAAAAAATGTGTGGGCAGTGGCAGATAAAAATTCATGTAGCACATGGGTGAATGAAGGAATGAGGAGGAGATGCAGACCTCCCCTGATGCCACTGCTAGGAAGTCAAATGTGGGAGCTCAATCCCCAGCATTGTTTTCTGTCTAAAAGGTGCTCCTAGGAATTTCCTCTTGCATTAGAAAGTCATAGCCCAGTTCAATGTGTGGCCTGTCTTCTTTTAACTAAATATTGCTGTCTATCTGATTCTCCCTTGTTTATTATCCTGTTGAAATTCTTAGAAGAAAATGCAATCATCATGTATCCTTTAAACAGACATAGCCCCCTCTAACAGAATATGTTTTGCTGTTTCAACATCACATATTCAGACACGGGACATTCTCTGTTGCCTAAATGAAGTGAACACATTATGGAAGGATGTTTATGCATTGTGTTTGTTACAGTCCCTTGTAGAAGAAGACCTTATGTTTATTGAGGGTCTCCTCTCTATGAAGATCTTCACTTATGTTTAGCAGTTGAGTCATTTGTTGGTCCATCTTGTGAGGCATGCAACATTTTTTACTGAGCACTGGTTAGCTGCTGGGGACACAAAGATGAGGGTGACACAGTCCCTGACCTCAGGTCACTCTCATACCAATAAGGGTAGTTCAGTTCAGTTCAGTTCAGTTGCTCAGTCGTGTCTGACTCTTTGCAACTCCATGGACTATAGCATGCCAGGCCTCCCTGTCCATCACCAACTCCCAGAGCTCATGTCCACTGAGTTGGTGATGCCATCCAACCATCTCATCCTCTGTCATCCCCTTCTCCTCCCACCTTCAATCATTCCCAGCATCAAGGTCTTTTCAAATGAGTCAGTTCTTCACATCAGGTGGCCAAAGTATTGGAGTTTCAGCTTCAGCATCAATCCTTCCAGTGAATATTCAGGACTGATTTCCTTTAGGATGGACTGGTTGGATCTCCTTGCAGTCCACAGGACTCTCAAGAGTCTTCTCCAACACCACAGTTCAAAAGCATCAGTTCTCCGGCGCTCAGTTTTCTTTGTAGTCCAACTCTCACATCCATACATGACCACTGGAAAAACCAAAGCTTTGACTAGATGGACCTTTGTTGGCAAAGTAATGTCTCTGCTTTTTAATATGCTGTCTAGGTTGGCCATAACTTTTCTTCCAAGGAGCAAGTTTCTTTTAATTTCATGGCTGCAATCACCATCTGCAGTGATTTTAGAGCCCCCCAAAATAAAGGTTGTCACTGTTTGCGTTGTTTCCCCATCTATTTGCCATGAAGAGATGGGACCAGATGCCACGATCTTAGTTTTATGAATGTTGAGTTTTAAGCCAACTTTTTCACTCTTCTCCTTTACTTTCATCAAGAGGCTCTTTACACCTAAAGATGAGGGGTAGATGGGCATGCAAAATTTCATTAAAGGCATTAGAGAAGATTCTATCATTTCTATGATAAAATTATGTTCAGAAAACTATGAAGTCAAAAAGTAGATTAAAGCTGCATATTTATCCAAAGGAACTGAAATCAAAGAGATATCTGAACCTCCATACTCATAACAGCATTATTCATGAGAGAAAAGATATAGAATCAACCCAAATTTCCACCAGTGGACAAATGGACTAAGTACAGTATATACATAAAATGAAATACTACTTAATACTAAGATGGAAGGAAATTCTGACACATACTACAATATGGACAAACATTAAGGACATTGTGCTAAATGAAGTAAGCCAAATACTGTATAATTCTACTTATATGAGGTATCTAGAGTGGTTAAACCCATAGAAGCAGAGAATGGAATGGGATTGCCAGGGCTGGGGGAATGGGATTGCCAGGGCTGGGGGAATGGGAAGTGAGAGTTATTGTTCAAGGAGTTCCAGCCACACAAGATGAGTAGGCTCTAGAGATAATCTGTGCAATATTGTACACATAGTCAACAATAATGCACTGTTTATTTAAAAATGGTTAAGCAGATGAATTTACATTATGTATTTTTTATCACCCCCCAAAAGGCAGGGCAAGCACAGAGATGACCTAGAAAAGGCTAGTCCACCATTGAGTCCTCCCAAGAACGCTATGAAAAACAATCTTGCCCCATTTTACAGACAGAGGAGTTGAGGACTGAATTTCAGGTACATGTGACATGGAAGCCCATGATTTTCCATTATCCTGCAATATTTTTTCCTCAGGTCACTAAGTTCATGTGACTCATCCTAGAAAACTTGCACATGGAAAGTCAGAATGTGCAGAAATTGTTATAGTATCTATTGTTTTTGTGAACCAAAAAGTGGGCTAAATCAAGAACCAAAAACTAGGGGGAAATGTACTAACCTCTGAATTCTGTTTACATGTATTTGTTTACTTAACTGCTAATAGAAATGATTTGATTTTCTTTTACAAAATCTATAATTTTTAAAGCTGTAATGAGAAAACTATCTTCCAAACAATGGTTTCAATTAAATGGAATTGATTTATTAAATAAGACTTTTCAGAATGTACTTCTTAAACACCACCAACAGCAGCTCCAAACAAACCCGGGAGCCAAACAGCAAGCAGGAGAACACAAAATTCTTAGGAACCTTGAAAATACACTGAAACATCATTTTATGAAGAGACTTAAATATCTTCCTTCCTGAAGCAGTATTTGGAGTTTTTGTTTACTGTTGTTTTGTTTAAAATACAAACATTAATTCAATATGATACACCAGTAAAACAAACTACTCTTGTCCCCTAAAAAATAGATATGAATTCTCAAAAAATTTATAAACAAAACAAGTGATAAATAATACATCTTGTTGGGTTACAGTCATTGCTCTTCTTGGCTGTTAAATCAATCAGAGTGGAGGAAAACTGTTCACAGGGTGATATTACCTGTATGGTTCTTAACTGGAGGAGATTCTGCCTCTCAAAGACATTTTTGATTGTCATGACCTGGAGGTACTACTGAGGTTGAGAAATCCTCTCTTATGCCAATGATTAAATTGTTCTTCCTGCTCACTAGGTCTCAGATCGATAGAAAGAATAAGCAATTTAATTCCCTGCTGGGAAATAGAGCCTCAGGAAGCACACTGCTCATGGCTGGGAAATGTTTATTTTCAACTGTGTATTTTTATACAAATGACATCAAGTCATCCAAAAGGAGATAGAGTGATAGAATGCAGGCACCAGAGAAACCAAGTTCTTTTCAGAGCTCTGCACTTGTATTACACCATATCACAAAGACATGACCAAAATGGTACATTTTCTTGACTTCCAACCAGACCTGAGAAGAGAACCACATCAAACTCAGTGCTCAAAATTCCATGTAATTTTTTAAATTTACCATGTAAGTTTCATATATTTAAACATATTATTATTTAGTTCAATTATCTGATAAGAGGCTTCACACTTGGCATACAGCAAAACATGATTAAGTTAAAATGAGAAAAAAAAAATCAGGTCCATCAAACTAAAAATAAAAGGGGAAATAATAGGAAGTCAACCCAGAAGGCAAAATTTTTCTCATAAATTTATAAAACCACCAGGGTTACCCTCAAGAAATCAAACCATCTATCCTGTGCTCCTCAAACCATTGGCCCTTATGTGGATGATCTCTTTATGTAGTTATCCAGTTGTCTCTGACTTGTTTCAGGATATCCGTCCTTTCTCTCATTCATGCAGGTTTTTGTCCACTTGCTTAGAAGTTTTGTGCTATTTTATCTTGAACATTTGAGATCCTTAGTGTGTGTCCTCCTTCTCTACCACTGAAGAACCAATTAGCCCCAAGTTTAGAAATTTAAAACATGCACATTTATGCTCTTGAAGTTTCTGTGGGTCAGGAAACTGGGCACAACTTGGTTGGGTCTTCTACTTCAAGAATCTCAATAGACTGCAATCTTGTGACACCTGGGGCATGTTCATTTGAAGGTTTAATCAGGGAATAATCCACATCCAAACTCATTCATATGGCTGTCAGTAAAATTCAGCTTCTTAAGGGCATTTTTTTAAACCCTCACTTCCTCCCTGGCTGCTAATCAGAGGATACCCTCAGTTCCTTGAGAGCACCCTGTTCATCAGGGCAAGTTTGCAGAAAAGTCAGAGAGAGAATGCCAGTAGGATGGAAGTACTTTTGTAATCTAATCTCAGATGTGCTATCCCAAACCAGAAGTAAATCCTGAGGTCCACACTCAATGCAAGGGGGCACAACGTGGGGCCACACTGTGGGCATCTCAGCAACTGCCGACCACAATGTGCTGTTGGGAAAGCTCTTGCTTTCCTTTTGAGAAGGTTCCAGGCTAGAAGGGCTACCTTCCTCTAGAGACAGAGACAAATTGAAAGCTTCCAATTTCCCTTTATTTCTTGTCCAATGTGACCCTAAGCAATGGGTAATTACACGTACAATTTTAGTCCAGCAGTCCCAGACCACTGAGCTGGTGTGGCTGTGTGTCAGAGGAGTGGTTGTGCAGGGTTTTGTCTTCAGCCAACTCCCCACCCTATAGGAGCAACCAAGCAACCAAGGGAGCAGGGATGGGACTGAATGTGACCACTTTCATCATCTTCCCCAGAGCAGCTCAGAATGTCCAGCACAACTTTGCCTGCATCTGTTTTGGGAAATAAGGTGATGGCTTTCTCCATAATTATTCATTGGCATGTACATATCAAGATATAAGGCAAGTGAATTTTCTGGGCATTTGTAGTTATACTCTCTTTTGATTTAAAGCAGATATGCAACCCATCTTTTCCAAAGTGTTTGAAACTATCGTGTTCAACAATAGTCAGCAGTAACCACAATATAATGCTCCCATTCACTTCTCAGGGGAAGAACATAGGGAATTTCAGGCTCTGTTTAGGGAAGGGTTCTGGGAGCCTCCCATAGGTATAAACCCCTCAATACCAAAATCAGCAGCAAGGTGCAAGTCTAAGTTCCCGGGGAGAGGAACCTGAGGCTTGAGTCCTTGGAAGGAGTAAGGGAAGAGGCAGGAACAGAGTGAGTCATGGAAAGAACAAATAGAGGGAAATGCTTGCCCAAGTTGGCCTCAGCTTCATAAGAGCACAATTGATGGCTCCGTCTTGCCAGAGTCTGCCTGAGAGGGTGGTCTCGCCAGACAGTCCACCAGCAAGGAAGAAGGAAGGGTTTTTCCACTGATGAACAAGTCACTGTATGGAGAACCGGCTCCCTTTACGCCTGGCCAACAGAGAATTCCAAGGGGTGTGGGTGTGTCAGTCACAGGGCCACATATGATAGCAGCAGAGCACAAAATACCTTCCTCCATGGAAGAGAGAATCTCCACCCTCCAGCTTATGAGAATTTGGTTGTTGCCAGACCATCTTCCTGGAGTGATTGAGTCACATCAAGCAGAGAACCCGGGTGGGGAAATCTAGGTTGGTGTGTAAACAGGTCCTGATACAACAACGAAAACATGTATTTGCCTATAGTACTTGAACTTGGAGGGTTTCACTTGGCTAAGGACTTCAGACGGGTCTGGGAACACTGTAACCAGATGTCTAAAGTGGGTGTGGACAATGAGCCCAGGTGTGTGGCAGTTTAAGAAATACAGGCATCATCTGGGACTTGGGAACCCAGGATCCCTGCAACAGACCTCTCTGGAGCTTAGGTAGAGGTAAGAAGATGGAATCAGAATTGCAGAAAACCAGGCATAGCACCAAGAACTCTACTCAATGCTCTGTGGTGACCTAAGTGGGAAGGAAATCCAAAAAAGAGGATGTATATGTACATATAGAGCTGATTCACTTTGTTGTACAGCAGAAACTAACACAATATTGTAAAGCAACTATACTCCAATAATTTTTTTAATGCACAAATAAAAAATAAATTTAAAAAAATTCTTGTCTGGGGAGGCATCTAAGACACTGCCTCATTTGTCCCAATGAGGCCATGCCAGAGGCCTCAGTTCACAGATTTATAAACTCTTCTTTGCCCCTGGGCATTGTATGTGCTGCTCTCACCTGGAAGAGACTGTGTTCACTCAACTGTCAATCTGGAAACTCCCTTCTCATTGTCAAGCACTCAGCTTACTTGTCTCCTCTGACCACCGCACTGAGGGATTCTTCCTCCCTACACCCTCCTATCACAGGCACTGCACATTCTATATTACCTCTTAGTCTCCTCCACTAGAATGTGGACTCCGTAAAAGACATGACCCACATGTTCACTGTGCTATTATTGTACCATGCTATTACTGTAGCACACTGCTAACAGCTTCTGATGTACTTGATAAACAGATCGATGGATGGATGGATGGATGGAGTCAAGGCAGAACTGGGGGTCTAGTAAGCTCCTGTTATTTTGTGATGGCTCCAGAATTTCTACTTAGAAAGGACTTGGAAGTGGCAATTGTATTGGAAAGAAATGCTTTGTAATTTTTTATACAATGCTTTGGACAAGAATGAGAAAATTATTCAATTTTGAAGATTGGCAGAGATCTGATGAGATTATGAAGCTAAGCTCCAGCTCCCTCTGAAACTAGCACTTTGTGTAACCCCAGCTCTAAGACAGATTCTGCACTAGGTGCTAGAGATAAAATGGGACCTGAGACTATGGGTGTGGGCGTCAAGGATCTCACAGACTAGATGAGAAAGGATACAAAACGGAAAGAGAAAGGGAATTTATGTCGACAAGGAAATTTATGCTAAAGGCAGATTGTGTTGAAGAGGGACTGCTTCTTAACCAGTGACAACTGAAGCTACTGGAGAAGCTGGAGTTTCGAGGACTTGAAGTAGTCTGGCCCCAGAAAAATTAGGAGAAGGTGAAAAAGGAAGTATGTGAACAAATCACCATGAATAAAAATGCTGATGTTTGAGGACTAATAGAAAGCAGCTGAGAGCTGATATATGAAATATATGAAATGAAATAAAGGAATCCAATAATGAAAATCATAGAGGTGAAGAACTTGGGAGCCACAAGATCTACTTTCAAAATCTCGCTTTTCTTTCCTGATCCTGGGCAAGATATTTCCCCACGCTGTGAGTTTCCTACTGTGACATGAGGTGGCAGTGGTACCTGCTTGAGGGTGGGTGGGAGAAGCACGCACGGCACATGGTAGCAGCTACTATAATGACCAATGTCATTGATAGTATTTATTCTGCAGACAGCCAGGCACCATAGGAGGATGTAGGAGAGGGGATAAAAAGCACAGAGTGACTGTCTAGGGAGATTCACGTACCTGAGTCTGTATCCATGGTGACCAGAATAGGATGAGGGTAGAGGTGCTCATTCAGGAAGGAGTTGATGTGGACCAGCTCTTGTAAAGACATGGTGAGAATGGAAGGAGGATTCAGAAATGTGGGCAGGTCAATGGAAACCGAGCAGGCTGGAAGTGAAAGTTGAGAGAGGACCAGGACTCAGGGATGGTTGCTATTTGACTGCTCCAGCCTAGGTTGACTAAAAAAACTAGTCCCTCCTTCTGTGTCTAGACAATGTTCAATAAATACTGATGACTCAAAATGAAATTAAATTCACTCTAGCCATCTCATGGCTCATCTCAGCACAAGGTTGCATTTTAAAAAGTAAATTCAGCCCCCAAAATAATTTAAGAGTGTCAGCATTTCACCACACCCTATCGAGAATACCATAAAGAAGGTATAGTCATAACAACTAAAACATTTGCTGAAAAATTTTCCCATCTTAAACCTTCCTACACTGTTGGTGGGAATGTAACTTGGCACAACCACTATGGAGAACAGTATGGAGGTTCCTTATAAAACTAAAACTAGAGCCACAACCTATTTTATACAACCCTGCAATCTCACTCCTGGGCATACGTCGGAGAAAAACAGGATCCGAAAGGACACATGCACCCCAATGTTCATTGCAGCATTGTTTACAATAGCCAGGACTTGGAAGCAACCTAAATGTCCATCAGCAGAGGAATGGATAAAGAAGATGTGGGACATGGAGAAGGAAGGAGCAACACACTCCAGTATTCTTGCCTGGGAAATCCCATGGACAGAGAAGCCTGGCAGGCTTCAGTCCATAGGGGTAGCAAAAAATCTGGACATGACTTAGCAACTAAACAACAATGTGTGTATGTATATATTTTCTTCCGATATTTTATTCTGAAAAATTCCAAATTTCCAGAAAAGGTAAAAGAATAATATATGAATAGTATATACTTGTACTATACTTGTACTATAGTACAAGAATACTATGACTATTATATATGTATAGTATAATTATAGTACAAGAATAGTACATATATGTATATATATACTATATAGTGTATATATATACTATGCTATTCTTGTATTATCAGAGAAGGCAATGGCACCCCACTCCAGTACTCTTGCCTGGAAAATCCCATGGACAGAGGAGCCTGGAAGGCTGCAGTCCATGGGGTGGCTGAGGGTTGGACACAACTGAGCGACTTCACTTCCACTTTTCACTTTCATGCATTGGAGAAGGATGGCAACCCACTCCAGTGTTCTTGACTGGAGAATCCCAGGGATGGGGGAGCCTAGTGGGCTGCCGTCTATGGGGTCGCACAGAGTCGGACACGACTGAAGTGACTTAGCAGCAGCATTCTTGTACTATACTATTCATATATTATTGTTTTACCTTTTTTGGAAATTTGGAATTTTTCAGAATAAAATATAGGAAGAAAAACACTCTGTAGGCTTCCATTTCTGACAGTAATGAAACAGTCCCACTCTCAGACTGAAAGCAACTTAAAATGGTTTTAAATATTTTTAAAAAAAAACAGAAAATGTATTAATGAGCTAGCATGAAAGTAAGGATTGATTACTCAGAAGCCAAAAACTAGTAAGAGATAAACAGAATGCTGAAACCAAGCTTTGTCTTGGCTAAACCAGATGAATTTGAGTTTTACTTGTCATGGTCTCATGAGGCATAGGAAGAAGAAACAAAGGCCAGGTTCCTGCTAAGATGAGGAATTTCATAAGAGACTCCGCCCATAAAGCCAGGATCCCCCAGAAGGCCTCTTCAGCCTTTTTCCAGAAGACTACAAGAGAAAATTGCCTGTAAGCAGCCTTGAAGTAGGATGGAGGGGGAAATACCTCCTCTGAGACATTTTTTTAACCAAAGGCAATAATCTACTCTACCTGGGTTGTCTGAAAAAAAGTCAAGCACATAATTTACCTTAACGTGGTTTCAGGTTGGTGGTGCTCCCACAGAGCTGGCAAAGGTAAACCAGGTCACTTTTAGAGAAATCCAAATGCTATAGGCTGAATGTCTGTGTCCCTGCGAAATTCATGTTTAAAGCTAATCCCCAGTGTGATGGTATCTGGAGATAAGGCCTTTGGGTGGTAATTAGGTTCTAAGAGTGGGGCCCTTGTGAATGAGAATTGAGCCGTTATAAAGACCTCAGAGAACAACCTCACCCCTTCTACCATGTGAGACAAAGTGAGATGATAGCCTTCTATGAGCCAAAAAATGGGCCCTCACCAGACACCGAGTCTGCTAGCACCTTGATCTTGGGTTTCCAGGCTTCGGAACTATGAGGAATGGGTGTTTTATCTATATAATGGCATCTGACTTTATGGTATTTTGTCAACCCAAGTTAACTATAACACCGATTTAACCCATATCCCAAACATTTCTACAGAAAAACTTCCAAGAAATGTGAACTCTCAGTCAAATCACAAATCATACAGAAAGACAAGACATCTTTTTTTTTTAATTTTTATTTTAACTTTAGTTTACTTTACAATAAATACTGTATTGGTTTTGCCAAACATTGACATGAATTCACCACGAGTGTACATGCATTCCCAAACATGAATCCCCTCCCACCTCCCACCCCATAACATCTCTCTGAGTCCTCCCCAGGCACCAGCCCCAAGAATCCTGCATCCTGCATCGGACATAGACTGGCGATTCGTTTCTTACATGATAGTATACATGTTTCAATGCCATTCTCCCATCTCATCCCACGCTCTCCCTCTCCCCCAGAGTCCAAAAGTTCACTCTATAGATCTGAGTCTCTTTTGTTGTCTCGCATACAGAGTCTTCATCACCATCTTTCTAAATTCCATATATATGGGTTAGTATACTGTATTGGTGTTTTTCTTTCTGGCTTACTTCACTCTGTATAATCGG
>SJYQ01095370.1:167724-192322 GCA_006410935.1 Redunca redunca
ATATGTACCACAGCTTTCTTATCCATTCATCTGCTGATGGACATCTAGGTTGTTTCCATGTTCTGGCTATTATAAACAGTGCTGCGATGAACATTGGGGTACATGTGTCTCTTTCTATTCTGGTTTCTTCAGTGTGTATGTCCTGCAGTGGGATTTCTGGGTCATAAGGCAGTTCTATTTGCAATTTTTTAAGGAATCTCCACACTGTTCTCCATAGTGGCTGTACTAGTTTGCATTCCCACCAACATTGTAGGAGGGTTCCCTTTTCTCCACACCCTCTCCAGCATTTATTGCTTGTAGACTTTTGGATCACAGTCATTCTGACTGGTGTGAAGTGGTACCTCATTGTGGTTTTGATTTGCATTTCTCTAATAATGAGTGATGTTGAGCATCTTTTCATGTGTTTGTTAGCCATCCATATGTCTTCTTTGGAGAAATAAGACAAGATATCTTGTACAAGAACTAACAGGGGAAAAAAAACCAAAAATGAACAAAAAATCTCAGATAACAGAATCAAACACATAAAGCCTTTAAAACTGGAATTGATTATAGCCATGGATTATAAAGAAGTATGTTTAATATGAGAAAAGAAAATATAAATAACAAAGTGCTGCAAAAAATGAATAGGCAGGTTTAAAAAAATCTAGACTTCAAAAAAAAATTTTAAAGGTCCATATAGTCAAGGCTATGGTTTTTCCAGTAGTCATGTATGGATGTGAGAGTTGGACTATAAAGAAAGCTGAGCACAGAAAAATTGATGCTTTTGAACTGTGGTGTTGGAGAAGACTCTTGAGAGTCCCTTGGACTTCAAGGAAATCCAACTAGTCCATCCTAAAGGAGATCAGTCCTGGGTGTTCATTGGAAGGACTGATGTTAAGAAACTCCGATCCTTTGGCCACCTGATACAAAGAGCTGACTCACTGGAAAAGACCCTGATGCTGGGAAAGATTGAGGGCAGGAGAAGAAGGGGACAACAGAGGATGAGATGGTTGGGTGGCATCATCAACTCAAGGCACATGAGTTTGGGAGTTGGTGAAGGACAGAGAGGCCTGGCGTGCTTCGGTTCATGGGGTCACAAAGAGTCGAATACAACTGAGCGACTGAACTGTTAAGATTCACTGACAGGTTTAACAGCAGATCAGACATGCTGAAGAGAATCAGCAAATTAGAAGATAGAACTAAACTAGTTTTTCCACGTAAAAGAATCATAGAGGATAGAGTGAGAAGATCTACTACATATCTGATTGAAATTCTAAGACGAGAAAAGAAACAAATACTTTCAGCAGGATTTAAAAAAAAAAAAAAAACAATTTATACCTAGACATGAGATAATGAAAATGCAGAGCATTGAAAACAAAGACGTAACCTTAAAACCATCGAGAGAAATGGCCAATTACCTCCAATGGAACAGAAATGAGGCAGACATGTGACTTTGCAACTGCAAAAAAAGTAAACCAGAAGAAGAATATTTTTGATATTTGATATTATGATCAGAGAAAATGACTGTCAGTCTTGAATTATTATTAACCAGTGGAAATATCTTTCAAAAATGAGGATTAAATGAAGGCATTTTCAGGTAAACAAAAACTGGCTTTGCCATTAACAGAGCCTCACTGACTGAAACTGTATGGGTGCTCCATCAAGAAGGAAAATGATCTTAGATAGATGGTTAAGGATGCAGAAAGGAAATGGTGACTATATTAAGTGGTAAATATTAATAAATACATATAAAAAACAACAAAAAAAGATGTGGTACATATATACAATGGAATATTACTCAGTCGTCAAAAAGAATAAAATAATGCCATTTGCAGCAACATAGATTGCTGCATATGCTAGGTCCATAGAGGGACCCAGAGACTCATACTGAGTAGATTAAGTCAGAAGGAGAAATATCATACAATATCCCTTACATGTGGTTGCTGAAAAGAAATGATACAAATGAACTTACTTACAAAGCAGAGAGACTCACAGACTACAAAATGAACTTATGGCTGCTGGGGGAAGGGATACTTAGGGAGTTTGGGATGGTCATGTGCACACTGCTACATTTAAAATGGATAACAGCAAGGACCTATTGTATAGCATATGGAACTCTGTTCAGTTTTATGTGGCAGCCTGGATGGGAGGGGACTTTGTGGGAAAATGGATACACATATATGTATAGCTGAGTCCCTTCAACATTCACCTGAAACTATCACAACATTGTTAATCAACTATACCCCAATACAAAATAATAAGTTCAAAGTGTAGGGGAAAAGACTGCAAAAAAATAAAATAAAACTGAAAAAAAATCCCCCACTTCTCTTGTATGAAATATCTCTCTTACACCTGGGTTTCCCATCCCTCAGGACTACCTCAGTCTTACTTACTGCTTGGGGTGAGGTTTGTGTTTTGTTTTTTATTACTTTGTCTTTTCCAGTTTTCCTTTTCCCACATTTCTTGGATTCCACTGGAAAAACTACAATAGTCAAACCATGACTCTGACCCAAGAATCTTTTCTTTCTTGCTTTCCCTCTCTCCCGCCCTACCTCGTGGTGTTAGTGAAAACAGGGACTATAGGCCCCTATAAATTTCTCTTTGTCACACAAGTAAACACTTGACTCTTATTTCACCTAAATTGCTGAGACCTAAACAAAATCAAATCCAATCCAAATATTCATGTTTATTTAACCTTGAATGAGAACTACCAAAAAAGGAAAGCATTCTCATTATGAGTCATTTCGAACAATAGCCAAACCCATGATAGAACTCAGTTTCATGATCCCTAACTATCCAATTGCCACTCAAATTGGATTGGACAACCCTGAGAAAGTGGAAAATAAACATCAAGGGACACTGGAGCTTTTAGGGTGAAACCACAGGACAGGGTATCAAGGAAATGAAGGGGGAAGAAAGAATGAATTTTCAATGTACATGGACACATGTGCACACACACATGGACACAAATACATCTTTCCTTCTTCCTGTGTGTTATAGGCAGTGCACCTAGATAATGAATACTGTTGCCTTTTTTAAAACTGCAAACAAGCCACCAAGAGAGTGCACCAGCAGATCCCTGTCAGCCACATGGAGGTTTTTGGTTTGCCTTTGCTCCTCCTGTTCTGCAGACTCCAGCTATTTCCTTTGAATACGAAGCAGTTGTCCCCTCAGAAAGGTCTTGCCTCAGAAGTTGGGTCCATGTGCCCACCAGAGCACCCACGTGACTCCCTTTTCTGTGGAGAAGGACGTCAACCGAACATCCAGCTTCAGCAGTTATGCTCAAAGCCCTGGATTCGACTTCCTGCCACTTTCAGTTCATGCAGACTGTGATTTGAACAATGTTGGAGGTTAGAAAGTACAGGTTCAAATATTTTGTAGTCATTGAACTGTCAATTAGACTTGCCTTATTTTTACTTATTTATCAGCTTTTCTTTATCTCATTGTAACAGGATTGTTTTGCAATAGAGTAATAACGAGCCCTTAAGAATTATAATTAGAGACAACCCTGTCAATATATTGCATAAATAAGGTGACTTTACAGAGACAACTTATTTTTATGTGATTCACTGTTTAAATTAGGAAATATTCCAAGCACATGGAACTATAATGGACACCCATGTACTCATTTATCCAGATTTCATAAATTTTTGAAAATGATCAAAGTTTCATAAATTTCGTCCTAGTTGCTTCAGATTGAAGCATGTGGTTGAAGCCGCATTAGTGCTGACTTACCCATCTGCATTTCTTTCCATGGTGTACCAGGATGGAGAGGGGCTTTTCCTCTTCTTTTTTTCTGGCTGGAAGCATCTTCAACATAGAACACTGATTTATTTCACCAAGCTCATCACTTAATATGTTCAGTGCATTTAGAAAATCCTTTCTTTCTAGAAAATAGCTAGTACTAAGCTTATTGTCTGGGAGTGAGCTTAAAATCAGCAGCAGCAGCATCAACATCACCATCATCATTGTCACCACCATCGTCATCACAGCATCTTCATCATCATCAGCTACAGTCTCAGCTGACCCACTGATTCTAGCTGGTCCCTGTCTTTCTCCAATACACTGAATTCCATTGCTCTGAAGAGTGGGAAGCTTCAGGGGAAAATATTAGCAAGATAGGCCTGAAAATGGTTTTCTGAAATATTTTTTTTGCATGCCTATATCAGGCCCTACAACAATTAGCATCCCTAACCACCTTCTTTAGCAGCTGCTGTAAGTATCTGAGGCTCCAGAAGGGCCCTGAGGTATCTTCCTAAATGGAAATTCCAAAAGAAGATATATCCAGAAAGCAATAGAGGTTGTCTTTTCCTTATCTAACCCCCAACAAGACAGCATCCCCACCAGGCAGTCTACTGAAGTGGGACATGTAGCTGGGGCATGGTGTCCCTCTGTCTCAGTCTGTTTGTTCAGCATTCAGTAATCCTTTCAAATATTGGCTTTCCAGGGTTTCTTATAAGGACTACAGTCCAAGATTCAAGTGGACTCCAAGACTTGACCAGGAGCACCATTTTGAATTCCATAATATGGCATTTACATCATTGACCACTGGGAGAAAGAGGCCTCTGGAGAGCTTCACAAAAGCTCTGTAGCTTGTGATTTCACTCAGAGGTGGTTGCCTCCCACAACCTACTCTAGCATCTTACTCACAGCTGGTAAACTCTTTCTCTACCTCACTTTCCATTCCAAGGGTGCTGCCGGATGTTGAGATCATAGCTGTCTAGAAAAACTCGATTTCATTCTCTGGACTCAGCCTTTAAGAGGCTTTTAATTCCATTCTATCTGGAGATTACCAGGAAATGCCCCATTAATCTCCACTTACTAGTGAGGACCTTCCCTGCTGATCTCATCCTTGACTTTCTTCCCCAGCACCCCCTGGTTTTTTATCCCTTCTCCCACCAACTTCCCAAATCTTATTCAAATAAATCTGAAGTTTCCCTCTTCTTTGGGAGAAGATGTTTGTAGGGACCAGAGGAGTTCTTTGGAGGCTGAAAAGGAGGCTTAAATTCTTCAGAAAGCTGAAGAGATCATCTAGAAACACCTATAAATCTTTCTTGCTAATGTTGAGCACCTCTTGTACCATGTGTGTTTTGTCTAGACAGCAAAGACTTCTACTTCACCAAACGACATGAGGCTAGGGCTAAATAAAGTTTTATAAAATAGATATAAAAATTCAGCCATTATCCTAAAGTATTTTCTCCAATTTTTGTCCTTAGGTAAACATATGCTTTCCTTTAACCATTATAGTAGATCTGTAATTTTTATATGAATTTTTCAAGCCACCACACACTTTTTGTAATCATCACTCTAACACCAATTCCTCTGCTTTTTCATTTTTCATCTCCATGGACATATTAATAGCTTATGCCATTTTTCATTTTTATTATTCATGTTCTGAACATGCATCAATATTTCCCCAAAATTTATTTAGGCTCCTCCTTTACTGAAAACACTGAGAAATGAAACTGATATGTTCTAGGGCAGCACATTTTATAATAAGCTGCTAAAAAGTTTATGGAGAAGGCAATGGCAACCCACTCCAGTACTCTTGCTTGGCAAATCCCATGGACAGAGGAGCCTGGTAGGCTGCAGTCCATGGGGTTGCTAAGGACTGAGTGACTTCACTTTCTCTTTTTACTTTCATGCATCGGAGAAGGAAATGGCAACCCAGTCCAGTATTCTTGCCTGGAGAATCCCAGGGACGGCGGAGCCTGGTGGGCTGCCATCTATGGGGTCGCACAGAGTTGGATATGACTGAAGTGACTTAGCAGCAGCAAAAGTTTATAAAAAACAAACAGAAAGTAGCTGCCTCTTTCCATACATATTCTCAAACCCTTGAATATAACAAAAGTAGGAAAAAAATAAAAACTTTTTCTCACTGGAATAAGCTAATACTGAGTATAGTGAAGAGAAAGTGAAGTCGCTCAGTTGTGTCTGACTCTTTGTGACCCCGTGGACTGTAGCCCACCAGGGTCCTCCACCCAAGGGATTCTCCAGGCAACAGTACTGGAGTGGTTTGCCATTTCCTTCTCCGAGGGATCTTCCTGACCCAGGGATCGAACCCAGGTCTCCCGCATTGCAGGCAGATGCTTTAACCTCTGAGCCCCCAGGGAAGCCCAATACTGAGTATACCGTGGCTCTAATTTGCATTTCATGATCAGAAATGAAGTTGAGCAACTTTTCATGTGTTTGTCATTTACCAGGTTTTTTTTTTTTTTATAATTTTTATTCTAACTTCGGTTTACTTTACATTACTGTATTGGTTTTGCCAAACATTGACATTAATTCCCACGAGTGTACATGCGTTCCCAAACATTAGTCCCCTCCCATCTCCCACCCCATACCATCTCTCTGGGTCTTTTTTGGCAAATATCCTTTTTTTTTTCATCCTTTGCCTGTTTTTCAAATGAATTGTTTAACATTTTATTATTGATTTATAATAACACTTTTAACCAATATTTCATCTATTAAATATGTTGCAAATACCTTCTGCCTCTCTTTTATTTGTTTTTTAACTGTGTGTATGCATGCTAAGTTGCTTCAGTTGTGTCCAACTCTTTGCGAGCCTATGGACTGTAGCTCACCAGACTCCTCTGTCCATGGGATTCTCCAGGCAAGAATACTGGAGGGGGTTGCCATGCCCTCTTCCAGGGGGTCTTCCCAACCCAGGGATGGAACTTGTGTCTCCTGCATTGCAGGCAGTAATTCACTAAGTCATCAGGAAAACCAGTCTTTTAACTTTGCTTGTCATCTATTCTGCTGTATATAAGTTCTAAGGTTCTTGTGAGATAATCTGACAATCTTTTCATTGATTTCTGTGTTAGTCCTGTCTGTAGGTTTATATTTAAACTCCAAAATCCCAAAGACTTTACACACACACACACACACAAATAATTTTATTTTTAATAAGCGATTCCTAGTCTAATAACCCTTTCTGTCCTCCAGACTCAGGGATCTGAGATCCTTTCACAGTATCCCTGCCCTCTGCAGAGTCTTCACTCCAACCTGTGAGTGGGAGAAGGAAAGGGCAGACAGCGCTGCTCAGAAGCCAGCAAGGGTGGAGCTGGCCAGTACACATCACTGACTCCCACATTCCCTCAGCTGGAATTCACTCATGTGTTCCTGCTCTGATGCAGGGAGGCCTGGGAAAGGTCATCGTCCTATTTGCCCAGGAGAATCAGGGGACAATTTGGTGAACACATGGCCTATCTCTGCTACAGCTCTGGCTTTGCTTCTTGCTTTGGCAATCTTTCTCCACCTTCAAAGGACTACAGTGTTCTACTATTTTTTCAGGTGGTGTTCCCATATTTAATTCATCTGGAGTTTAGTTTTGAGACTGTCTTAGGGGTCTCAATAAATAATCACTTATCTCAAAACCTCTGACTAGATAGTCCTCTTCCTACTATTCTGATATACCTCTGTTTTTGTCCCAGTTTTACTGAGAAATAACCAGCATATAGTAACATATTCATTTAAGGTGCACAGTATAATGATTCAATATTTGTGTATACTGCAAAATGACCTCCACAATAAGTTTAGCCATCCACCACCAAACACAAAGTTTTTTTTTTTTTCTTGTGATGAGAACTTTAAGGATCTTTTCTCTTAGCAAGATAGCCATTGTGCTACATATTACATCCCCAGAACTTATTTATCTTATTATTGAAAGTTTTTATTGGCATACCACTTGACCAAACAGAATTTGCACATATAAATGGTTCCGTTTGTGGACTCTCTTCTGTTTCTTTTATGTATCCATCTTTCCTGAATCAATTCCACCTTGTTTTAATTCCTTTGGCTTTCTAGTATGTTTTCATATAATCAACCCCTCTCCTTTATCTTCTTCCCCAGAATTTTCTTGCCTGTTCATACTTACTTTCTTTTCCACACCAGCATCATCACTTTAAACATTTCATTACACAGATATATGATAATTTATTGACGCTGAAAATTTCAAACTTTTTACTGCCATGATCTTCCATGTAGCTAAACCTTTGTTCATATTTACATTAATTTCCCCAGGGTACTTTTTGGAAATGAAACTGCTAGGTCCAAGGTTATACAAATATTTAAGGGTTTTGGTATGTGCTACCAAATTGCCCTCCAAAATGGCTGTACCAAATATACTACCACCAGCAATATGTGACAGGGCTTTTTTCTCCACATGGTTGTCAGCTCTGAGTATTATAATCTTTTAAAAATATTTAACCCAATGAATATTTTATTTTATTATAAATTCATTAGAATTCAAGTAATGTCGCACATTCCTAGATGTTTTCATTTCTGGCATGAATTGCTTACTTATGTCTTTTACTCAAAGGATCATTAATTATAAATAATTTGCTGCAAGAAAACCAACCCAGTGCTGCTGTAGTGGCTTACTGCCAGGAATAACAGCTTTGCCCTGTGGCTCCAAACTGCCTGTTGTCTGTCAGTGATGTGGAAATTTGTGGAGTGTCTCCTTTGATGCAGCACTCTCTTCTGGATAAATTAATTGGGGCAAGTTTTGCCACAGGAATCCATGGGGTCAAGCAGGGACCAGATGGCGCTCAAGCAGGGTGAGTCTTCAGGCACTTTCTCTGGATGGGGCCCCCTGATACCTGGGTGTGGACTGTTCCTAGCCCCACTCAGTACACACTGACCAGGGAGCAGGGACCTGCCCCATTCTGCCCCCATGCACAGATCTGCCTTAGCATCTGCCCCTGTCCTGTCCCGAACCCTCACAAGCTGCCAGGCTGGTGGTGTAGCACACAGCAGGCAATGCAGCAAGCTGCTGGAAGCTTCCGCTGCCATTATGCTTGAACCTCTAGCATGAGAGCGCCTAAACATGAGGTGGCTGGTGTTTGGCGGAGAGTGGGGGTTCCTGCAAGGATGGATGGGGCCAGGACCTCTTCATATATGACAGAATGCCAAAGTTGGGGAGGGAAGTCCCTCCAAGTGTGAGTTCACCGGACCGAGCTGCCTGCCTGAGGAGAGGGGGATGCCTGCTGCCTTTGTCCATGTGAGTCATCCCTGGGAGTGGACGGAGGAGACGGGCAGGACGGACAGGGAACGCAAAGGCCGAATACTTAGATGTGATTTCTCACCCGGAAAGCTCTCCAGGCCAGCTGCTGACCCACTTGGGACTGTCCTTTGTGCATTCACAATGAACATTCTGAAAAGACCTCTTGTTGAATTCTTCTGCTATTTTGCAATGTCAACAGACGTGGTGCTCTGAAGTGGCAAATGAGGCCCAGCCTTGACAAAGCTTCTTTATCCCCCCATGAGGCGGAGTGAGTCAGACGCCCTTGGAGAGGTGAAAGGTCCTAGAGCATAGGGGTGCCCGCCTGGTGCCTGGCAGGTGGGAAGTCCAGAGCTGGAATGTTTCCAGTTCCTCACGAATGGACTGAGCTTGTCTGGGGGGGTTGGGGTGGGTGGAGGTTAACCAGCATAGCTTGTCTTGCTCTGCTAGGAAGCACTTAACAAAACCAGTAAGGATAGAATTCTTCTTTTTCATAGCTGTCAATTTGCCAGGCTGAACAAAGAAACATGACACTCAACTCAATTTAAATTTCAACTAAATAAAATCATTTTTTTAGTATATATATATCTCATGAATACTTTTTTACTATAATGGGTTTTTTGTGCTAAAAAACTCATAATGTTGATAACAATATGCTTGAAGGGGCTGGCAGAAGGGCTGGAGAAGGTAGATGTTTGATAATTTTTAGTTTTGTTTAACACAGATTAAAATTTCCAGAAGAATCTCCTCCCTAATCAGAGCAAAACTCATTAAAAGATGATTTGTTGTCTACCTCCATACCATCCTGAATGCGCCTTATCTCCTCTGATCTCAAAAGCTAAGCAGGGTCAAGCCTGGTTAGTACTAACCTAGAAGGCCTTGACTCTCATTTAATATTGCTTGTCTTTGAAATAACCATTTTAGGACCCCTAATTCAGTCAGTTATCATAGCATCACAGCCACATGTAGGTAATAAAGGAACAGATACACAAATCTCAAGCTTATATACATAAATTTGAAAAGAAACACTTGGGAGACGTTCCTAGCAGTTCAGTGTTTAAGACTCTGCATGTCCACTGCAGGAGCATGGGTTCAATCCCTGGTCGTGGAAGTAACATCCTGCACCACGTGGTATGGCCAAAAATAATGATTTTAAAAATAAACTTAAGTAAATAAAAAGAAATACTTGGAAAGGACTTCAGAGGTGCAGAGGACATGAAAAGAAACTGAGTGCTTATATGAATCCTTATCATATTAAGGATAAGGCTCAAAAATACATTTTTATGGTGGATTTTTATTATTTAGGACTATATTTACATAGGCCTATTATATTAGCCCTGGTATTGGCCACTATAAGGATCCCGTTCCACATTTTCTCCATTTACAAGTTTTGTACAAAGTCCTAAACAGTTGCCAGTGTCACCTGAATGTCCAGCTTCAGGACTTACAACCAACAGGAATCCTGTTCCAGACCCAAAGAGAAAGGATCAGAGTGGCCTTGCTTGTTGTTTTGACAATTGCCACACCTGTCTCAGGCCCATGACCAGCTCATGAATGGGCCCCAGGGTGATTGAATCCACTGCTTATAGAGGTGATGGGTAGGTACAGTTGCTCTAAAAAGACTATCCCCAGTCTTTAGTCCCCTAAACAGTTTGTTCCCCAAAACACTCCCCAGAGTCCAGCAAATCAACTGCAGAAATATAAAATAAAGAGGAAGAAACTGCAACTTGCCACTTGAAAATTGGCTTGAGAGATTTCATTAACAGTAAACCCAGGAGGAGCTGAATGAGATATGTCTGACAAAGCCAAGTATGAAGCCAGGTTTCGTGTCTGCAGACTGGGACCCACAGGACACTGGGGTGGGGCCAGGGTTCTTTGACTTGTTCTGATGGCCACCATTTTGCAACTGGCTGATTTGGTCATGAAAGGCAGGTACTCTTCTCTGTTTCATAAATGCAAGACCTCTTGTATCTTGTACTCAGTTCTGGAAAATGCTTCACTCAGAAACAGAGGCAAACCCAACCAGAGTAGGTCACAATAAGATTCAATATTACACCACATGGGCACATTGGAGAAAATGGAGATGAGGCCTCCAGGGAGAGAATGGAAGACACAATTGCTGAGTTCAACTGTTTATGACTATTATGCAGGGTCATCATTCCACTGAAAGAATCCCAAGGGGAAGAGCCCTTTTCAAAGGATGCCAACTACAGGAAGAAAGATTTTATCTTAAGTTAGGACTTATTAAGGGTTAAAGGGCTTCCTAGGTGACGCTAGTGGGTAAAGAACCCACCTGGCAATGCAGGAGACATAGGAGACCCAGGTTGGATCCCTGGGTCAGGAAGATCTCCTGGAGGAGGAAATGGCAATCCAGTCCAGTATTCTTGCCTGGAGAATCTCATGGATGGAGGAGCCTGGTGGGCTACAGTCCACAGGGTCACAAAGAGTAGGACACAACTGAAGCAACTTAGCACCTATGTGTGCTGCTGTTATTCAGCCACCCAGCTATGTCCGGTTCTTTGCAACCCCATGGGCTGCAGCACACCAAGCCTCCCTGTCCCTCTCCATCTCCCAGAGTTTGTCCAAGTTCATGTTCATTGCATCAGTGATGCTGTGCAGGCTTCTCATCCTCTTACACATTCTTCTTCTTCTGCCTTCAATCTTTCCCAGCACCAGGGACTTTTCCAATGAGTCATCTGTTTGCATCAGATGACCAAAATCCTGGAGCTTCAGCTTCAGCATCAGTCTTTCTAGTGAGTATTCAGAGTTATCTCCCTTCAGATTGACTGGTTTGATCTCCTCGCTATCCAAGGGGCTTTCAAGCGTTTTCTCCAACACCATGGCTCAAAGGCATCAATTCTTTGGCATTCTGCCTTTTTTATGGTCCAGCTCTCACAACAGTACGTGACCACTGGGAATACCATAGCCTTGACTGTATGGACCTTTGTCAGCTGATTAATGTCTCTGTTTTTCAACACACTGTCTAGGTTTGTCATTGCTTTCCTGCCAAAGAGCAATCATCTGATTTCACGGCTGCAGTCACCATCTGTGACAATTTTGGAGCCCAAGAAGAGGAAATCTGTCACTACTTCCACCTTTTCCCCCTTCTATCTGCCATGCAGTAAAGGGAGCCGGATGCCATGATCTTAGTTTTATTTTTTTAATATTTATTCTTAAACTGGTTCTTTCACTCTCCTCCTTCACTCTCATCAAGAGGCTCTTTAGTTCCTCTTTGCTCTCTGCCATTAGAGTGGTATCGTCTGTGTATCTGAGGTTGTTGATGTTTCTCTCACCTATCTTAATTCCAGTTTGTAACTCATCCAGCCTGGCATTTCTCATGATATGCTCAGTAGATAGGGTTAAACAAACAGGGTAACAACAGACAGCCCTGTTGCACTCATTTCCAGTTGTTCCATACAGGGTTCTAACTGTTGCTTCTTGATCAGGTTTCTCAGAAACCTCATACAGGTTTCTCAGGAGACAGGTAAAATGGTCTGGAATTCCCATCTCTCTAAGATCTTTCCACAGTTTGTCATGATCCACATGACTGAAGCAACTTAGCATGTACATAGGACTCATTAAAAGTAGACTAGGGGATTCCCTGATGGTACAGGGGCTAAGACTCTACACTCCCAATGCAGGGGGCCCAAGTTTAATCCCTGGTTTGATCTCACATGCTACAACTAAGAGTTCATGTGCCACAACTAAAGATCCTGCATTCCATAACTATATGCCACAACTAAGACTTAGGGCAGCCAAATAAATAAATAAAATATTAAAAATAAATAAATAAAAATATTAAAAATAAATAAAAATTTTATAACATAAAAGTAAGCTGAATATTTACCAGCTGAGACCCAGAACAAACAATCTGTTCAGAGCCTTCTACCCAGAAATTCTGAGTCTTAATTCCCATCTATTCTTCGGATGCAATCTTTTTTTAAATACCAACCAGTCCTAATCACTCCTTTCTCTAAACTAATACTACATTTAGCAACCAGTCATCATGGCATTTTTTCATATTCTCTCCTGCATATTTGGCCACTTTCAACATGTCTGGGTGCTATGGTTGGGCAGAGAAACCACAGATGACTCTGACACTGTCCCTGTTCTTAGGGGCTTGATCCCCAGTCAGGCACAAACCATTTCTTCATTTCTTTCCAGGCCTATTATAATCGGTGTCAATCGTTGTCCCTAAGTCTTTATTTCTGAGGGGTTAATTTCTAGTGTGAATCCAAGTTTGAAAAGAATTTCTGAGACTTAGAATCAAATATTTTTTGCTTGAAGCTTTGCTCTATAAGCCAAAGCTCTTATTCTATTATAGCTGCTAGAATATTCCTGGGTCATTCTAGTATGATGTTAGAGTGATGACATTCTGAGCTGACTGGACCTGGGGTTGGTGGTGTCTCGCCTCCTGTGGTTCAGTGGACTCCAACTGATGCTCAGTTCCTCAGCTTCAGCCTCCCACTGAGCAATCAAGACTTGAGCATTTCCATTCCTTACTCAGGGTCTGGGCTACATTTGTGGCTCAATTATGCTGCCTGTAACACCCATCCCTGAGCTGTGACTTGCCTACAATCTGGTTTGTGGGAATAGAGCTCAACTTGGAGCTAACTAATCTCTATTACTTACTTCCCAGTCACAGAAATGAATTTACTATGAGTTGCTATTTCCCTGAGCTGCCCACTCAACTCACCAGAACCTCTTGTGGTTCTTTTACAATGCCAGTTGTAAAATACTACTCCTTATAAAATATTTTTGGTGTAACATATTCACTATCTGGATACTTCCCAGGTGCACTAGTGGTAAAGAACTCACCTGCCAGTGTAGGAGATGTAAAGTGATTCCGGTTTGATCCCAGGGTAGGGAAGATCCCCTGAAGGAGGACAGGGCAATTCACTCTAGTATTCTTGTCTGGACAGAGGAGCCAGGTGGGCTACAGTCCATAGGGTTGCAAAGTGTCAATCATGACTGAAGTGACATAGCACACATGCATGTATTCACCATCTGGCTCTTTACAAAAAATGTTTATCAATCCGTGACCTGATCAGTATTTGTGTGTGTGATTTACTATTTATTTGAGCACTAATAGAAATAACTCACAAGTCAGGTTTTCTTCTTTATGTCCCTCAAATCTCTCCCTTTTATGCTCCTGCTATGGTTAAGCCCTGCTGTGTGGTCCCCAAGGAGTAGATGCCTTTTTAGAAGGTATGTGATACCTTCCTGTTTTGTATGTAAATAGCGCTAAGAGTCAGACACAACTGAGCAACTTCACTTTCACTTTTCACTTTCATGCTTTGGAGAAGGAAATGGCAGCCCACTCCAGTGTTCTTGCCTGGAGAATCCCAGGGATGGAGGAGCCTGGTGGGCTGCCTTCTACGGGATCGCACAGAGTCAGACACGACTGAAGCAACTTAGCAGCAGCAGCGTGCTGAGGGCTCTCCTTAAAAATATATATTACTATTTCCTTTCATCTTTCATCCTTGTCGGCATTACAATATCTTTCCATTAAGAGGACATTGCAGGCCTTTGTGGAAATCTATTTCCTCTACCTCAAACCAAGGATGCTGCTGTCCTTTCATTACTTGAGAAATTCCCCATTGCTCAGTGTGTAAACTAGTATTTACTCTTCAGATAAGGCCCTGAAGATGTAGAAGAAGCAGAAAGATGTAACAGTGAGCAGAAAGGAAGCAATTTTTTCCCTTCACATGTATAATCAAAGCAGGTTGCCCTGTGGCAAGCTTCACCATGGTGCACAGAGAGGCAAGACGGAGGTAGAAGGATCCTTATCTTTACAGCACTGAAATTACTCAGTCCTGCTTGCATTTAGCATCCATTCTGGATAGTATTAACTGATTATTTCTATAGAGATGTCTTTAACAAAGTCTGATTAACCTTATTTTAACAGAGTAAGGAGAAGAAAGAAAGAAGGAAGGAAAAGTAAAGAGCAGGAAGGGATCTATTACTTGAACCAGTCAGAATTCTTAGATTCAAACAGATGCCAGCTTAACTTAAACACATTATGAAGACTATCAGATACTCATAGAATCAAGAGAAGTCTGGAGGGCCAGCTGAGAACACACAGGAGCAGTCAGGTTAGAAGCCAAGAGCAGAGTCAGAGTCACATGGTGGGACGAATATCGCATTCTGAGGGACATTGCAGCCACCACCTTGCTCCCTCCTCTGCTTCTAGCACCAGGCCTCCTGGCCCCATCAACTCTACCAAGAATGATCTATCCACTGGGATACAACATCTGTGCATTGTTGATTCAGAGCCCTAAATAGGAGCTTCCAGTTGGCCTGGCCTACACTGTGACCAGACTAGCTGCCAGGGAGCAGAAGAGAGTGTTGGTCTCCCTTGAACTTGAAGAGGAAGTGGGCCTGCCTTCCAACAAACCCATGCAGAATCAAATCTCCCCAGATGAGTAGAAGATTTAGGAACTGACCACCAGCGTAATACTCAAGAATGGTCAACTGCAGTCCATCTTGTTTGACCCCTGATCATCTTCATGGACTTACCTCATGGCTCAGATGGTACAGAATCTACCTGCAATGCAGGAGACTCAGGTTTGACCCTTGGGTTGGGAAGATCCCCTGGAGAAGGGAATAGCTATCCACTCCATTATTCTTGCCTGGAGAATTCCATGGAAAGTGGAGCCTGATGGCTACAGTCCATGGGGTCACAAAGAGTCAGGACTGAGAAACTAAGCATGGAACAGCACATATACTCTATCACGTTTTAAGCAGATAACAAGCTAGAATCTACTGTATAGCACAAGGAACTCTACACAATGCTCTGTGCAAGTGGGAAGGAAATCCAGAAGAGGTAAATGTATATGTAGATCTGATTCACTTTGTTGTGCAAAAGAAACTAACACAACATTCTAAAGCAACTACACTCCAATAAAAAGTTTAAAAGTGAATAAAGAAATAAATCAGAGCAGTGTTTTCTTAGGTAAGTCCCTCAAGGCAATAGAAATAAAAAGAAAAATAAACAAATGCAACCTAAACAAACTCACAAGCTTTTGAACAGTAAAGGAAACCATTAACAAAATGAAAAAACAACCTACCAGCTAGAAGAAAATATTTGCCAACCATACAACCAACAAGGACTTAATTTCCAAAACACACAAACATACAACTCAATAACAACAACAACAACAATAAAATAGCCCTATCAAAAAAAGGGCAGAAGATCTAAATAGACATTTCTCCAAAAAAGATATACAAATGACCAATAGGAACATGAAGACATCCTCAACATTGTTAATTATTAGAGAAATGCAAATCAAAACAATGCAAATCAATGAGGTATCACTTCACATCAGTCAGAATAGCCATCATTTAAAAAGTCTACAAACAATAAATGCTGGAGAGGCTGCAGATAAAAGAGAATCCTCTAGCACTATGTGTGGGAATATAAATTGATATAGCCACTATGGAGAACAGCATGGAGATTCCTTTAAAAGCTAAGAATAAAACTACCATATGATGCAAAATCAAGCTGGGAGTTTGAAGGTCTAAGGCTTGGGATTACCCAGAAGGAACAGCAAAAACCCAAGAATGACTTGGGTCAGTGTTTTCAAGGAACAGAAAACTGGCTTGTGGCCAGAGCACAGGAGATAATGAGAAATATGGACAACACTCAGATGGAGGGTGTGGAAGGTAAGAGATTACATCAACCAGATCAAGAAATGTGAGTTTTACTCTAAAAGAGGTGTAAGCAAGGTAGTAGATGCTGAGGGTATCAGACAGTGCAGATCATTTTCTTGGATCTGTGCAGGGCCAAGTGCAGGACCACAACTCAATCACCCTAAATCCTTCTTGATTCCATCTCCTGAAGCTTTTGGCTGGACATCTTGCCTGGGGTAAGAAGACTCTGGGAAACACTACAGAAGTCTTAGCTGTGAGAGAGCTCCCAGGTGTCACTCACTCTCTTCTGGTTGTAACTTTCAAGAACTTCCTTAACCTCTCCTGTGAGTTCTAAATATGTCAAGAGGGCAATAGGCCTATCACCTCTTGTGACCATCTCTGGGGAAACCTCAGTCTCAGCACTGTGACTGGTTGAACAGGAATGTTGCATGCCAAGCTCTGCCAAGCCCCCTCCTTAAGTTTGGGAGGATTTTGGTGAAATCTGTTTTGCTAAAGTATCAGCGTGTCCTGGATGACAGATGTAGCCAAAGGAAACATCAATTTGAATTGTTTTAAAGTCTCAGTGCTTATTTGGAACTATTCTCTCCAAATCATCTCCCTCCTCCAACAATGATCCACCAAATTATCTGAAAGAAAATCCAGCTTCATTCTTGCTTCCTTGTAAGGGTGAGTGAAAGTGAAGTCACTCAGTCGTGTCTGACTCTTTGGGACCCTGTGGCCTGTAGCCTACCAGGCTCCTCTGTCCATGGGATTTTCCAGGCAATAGTCCTGGAGTGGACTGCCATTCCCTTCTCTAGGGGATCTTCCCAACCCAGGGCTCAAACCCAGGTCTCCTGCATTGTAGACAGGGTAGAATAGCATTTGTATCCAGAGGCAGTTGAACCTGGGTTTCAAGGCAGGGTGTCCATGAAATGGCACCAGCCACATTAGAGAGAAGGACCTGGGGGTGTGGGCGTGACATTCCATGTTTGTAAGATGGTTTTCTGAGGCTGATGCTGGGGTCTGGGAGTTCTCCGACCAGCTTCAGTGATTAACTGTTCCTGAAATGCCTGCAAAGTGAGTTTCAGTAAACTAACTCATATTTCTGCATTTATTTCCATGATAAAATCAGAAATTCTTTCCCATGGAAAACAGTTTTAGCAATACAATATTATACTTTAAAATGTGCTACTTTAGAATGAAAATTACAATTTTCCCAGGAAACCAACTAAAAATAAATCACAAAGCACACACTCTTGAAAGTTTGAGTATCCTGTCAGAAGTTACATTCACTTGAGCAAAACCCGTAAAAGGGTAGGTATTCTTTATTTTAAAAACTACACTTTGTCAGTTTATCTGAAGAGTTTATCTTTTGAATGTGATCTTTTTTATTGTTTCTCAAATATCGTTTTCCTTTTCTATCCTTTAAGCTTTGTCATGCTAGTGGCCTCTGTTTTTTTTTAAAGTAATGGTCTCCATGGTTCATTTTTTGGGAAAGCGTTGATATCTGCACAAAATCAAGTTTAAAAACTTAAGTCCAAAGAAATGTTAAGGTAATATATTTCTGTCTTTCATATTAAAAGAAATCTCCTTAGCAGCACCCCAGGCAGACAATGACCAACGCCGCCTGAACAGCTGTGTGAGATCACCCACTGTCCCAGGATGTCCGCAGACTTGAGGGAAGAACTGCCACTCTAGTGAGGTTTTCCTCACCTGGACAAAATAAAGTCTGCAGTACTCTTATGACATGAGACAACCACAGAGCCAGCTCCTCTGTGCTCTGAAGGCTTCCTGATTGAGTGAGCTGTCGAGGATCAAGTGAAGGACATGACTTGCAATGAAATCCCTCATCTCTGTTTGGCACCCCCTCCATTCTTCATCTGATTTTCATGGCTCCCCAAGCTGTCCCTCTCCTCATTCAGCATTCCAGAAGAACTCATTCCCACAGGGCTTTGTGGAACCAAGAACACTCAAATTCCTCCAAGGATGGTGGGGCAGGGCAGAGCTGAGGGGAACATGGCACATCCCACTGGGGAAAGAAGAGGCTGGTGTTGATAAGAGTGATGGGAGGCGAGTCCAGAGGCTGCCCCAGATACACCAACACTAGTGCTCCCTGGCTCTGGTAAGTTCCAAGAATAAAGCAAGACAGTGGTTTTCTCATTAGACTCTCTTGGCTGTGCTGAGAAATGAATTCTGCACATTACTCAAACCAAGGGGAATACTTGGAACATTATGTAGGCAGAGACAGATGGTACACATGCACATTCAGCCAGCTGGGCAAGGCTCCTGCATTTTGCTGTTCCTAGTAATTTCTTCCTCTACCGTGATGTTGTTCTTCATTCTGAGAGTGTGCACTGCTTCTTGTCACCACTGCTTTCCATCAAAAACATCTGTCAATTGATGACAAGTCTTCTCTCTAGAAATAGACCTCTCGACCAGGGTTCAGTCCATTTCAACATTCTTATAGTTGAATTCATTTCTTTGCAAACCTTATGCTCTTTATACATAACAGCTTTGGGGCTGGATTATGCTGTGTGCTGAAGGGTTCTGTTCAGAGGGCAACAAGAACTGTCCCCTGATGGTCCCACCATCTCCAATGTCAGGAGGCTGGATGTGCACACAAGGAGAACATTGTGTTTGTGCTGCACAGGAGAACACCGGACCAGATTCTAAAGTGGACTCCCCAGAGCAGCAGCATCACCTATCTGGGAACTTGTTATGAATGGAGGTGACCCAGCTGCCCCTCTCCTACTGAATGAGAACTTATAGGTGGACCCCAGGGGCCTGTGATGTGACGAACCCTCCAGGGGCTTTCCTGCATTCCAGGTGTGGGAATTCTGCTCCAGAGTGAAGTTTTCTATCAGATGGTTCCACCTGTCATAAATATATATGAATGAATACACCATCAAAAGTCAAGTTAGAGGTGACAATCTCAATCACTTATGTAGCAGTGCACCCAGGAGGATTTGGCAAGCTTCTCACACTGAGCAGCCTAGACTCTCTCCTCTTCCCAGGGAACTCTGCCAACCTCACCACTTGCAGCCTCCTAGATGTGTGAGCTTTGATGGTGAGACCTGGGTTTTCTCTTCCTCTCTGATCTACATACACCTTATACTTGGATACTCCTTATCCATATATTTTCACTTTGTGGACTTTACAAAACCTGTTTTAATTCTTTACATATATCACAACTGAATGGTTGATGAATGTGTGAAAAAATACAGAAAGTGATCTAAGAAAAATCTATTTCTTTAAAACAGAACAAGATGGAGGGGGAGTAGGCGGACGTGGAGTACATCTCTCTCCACGGATACATCAGGAATACACCTTCAGACACAGAAGTGCATGCAGAACACCAGCTGAGAGCGGACAGGAGTACCTGACCAGCAGAAAAGAAGGTATAGAATCATGCAAAACTCAGTAGGATGAAGGAACTAGGGGGAAAACAGGAGTGTTAATAGGACTGGACCTGCCCTAGGCGGGTGGGGGAACTGAAGCAGGGGTCTGATCCCCATATCAGAGCAATTGTCTGAGTCAGAGGAGAAACATTTAAGGCTGACAGTGAAACAGCTGATCTGTGGCAGCCTAGATGGAATAAGAATCAGACAGTCTTTGCCATAGTCATACTTACCCTAGACAGGGATGCAGGTCCCCTAGAAAGTGCAGAGGATGGGAGCTGGAGTTTAAGGATTGTGGATCAATCCCAGGGCAGAGCTGATGTTGACTGCAGAGAGACAGATCAGGGGATGTGAGGGAGGAGACTGTGGTGGGAAATGCCTGTGGAGGAAAGCCAGGCAGCCATGGAAGCAAGGTGATACTGCTAAGTCATGCATAGTAGGTGGAGCCATCACCATAGCCTCCTTCTCCCCAAATGCCAGCAGGGCAGCTGAACAGAGAAGCTGGCCCATCAATCACCTGAGGTACTGAACTACAGAGTAGAACCCCACCCAGAGTGACCTTTAAGTGTCTGATAGGCTGATCTACAGAGTAGGACCGCAACCAGTGGAGACCCTCCATGTGCCTGATGCACAGAACAACAGAGAAGGACTCCAGGCAAGGGAGCCCTCTAAGTGCCTAAACAGGTAGAGTTATGTTGAAAGACTAGCCAAATAGGCCTTCTGATTGCCAGCAACAAGAGGCTAGAAAAAAGACTCTGATAGGACCATAACTCCTACATGGAGGCAATCCATGTTCCTGCACCTTTGGCACCGCCAGGGGCCCCACAAGCCAAACAATTGTGCAACCTTCACACTCAACCTTCACTGGGGCAGAGCTGCCATAGGCAAAAAAAGTCTTGTGTCTATGCACGCAGGGTCACTTCAGTCATGTCCAACTCTTTGCAACCCTGTGGACTGTGGCCTACCAGTCTTCTCTATCAGGAGGGTTCTCCAGGCAAGAATACTGGAGCATATTGGCCAATACTGGTTGCCATACCCTTCCAGAGCACTATATTTCCTGCTGCCCTAGCTGCCAACTCCCTTGAGTACCTGGTGCTGCCAGAACCCCTGTGACCCAAGCAGCTGCACCACCTCCACACCTGGCCCTCACTAGGGCAAATCCAAGTCCTCCAGGGCAGCCTCAGGAACAAACACCAGTGGGTGACCCACATGAAGGGGTGGAAATAAAACCACAATTGAAACCCAGGGGCACTGTGACTAAAGAATAAGACCCAAAACCCTCCCACCAACTGTACAAGCTGCAGATTAAATCCACGTGATCAACTAGGTAGATTCTGTGTCTGTGGAATATATAAAAGAACAATGAGATCTTCCACAAAAGAAAACACACTAATTTTGATAGCTGTGGACATTGGAGGCATGATGAGATCTTCCACAAAAGAAAGCACACTAGTTTTGATAGCTGTGGACACTGGAAGCAAAAACACACAGGAGTAGGACCAGATTAGAATCCAAACTGCCTCCACAGCAGGTCCAGAGGCCAGTACAGTGTTGGATGACATCCTGGGGAGGTGAGGTAGACTGTAACTCCCCGTTAAGGAAAGGACTCTGAGAGCAGACTCAATACAATCCTTATCAAAATACCAATTGTATTTTTCACAGAACTATCAGAAATAATTCTAAAATTTGTTCAAAAATACAAAAGACCTTGGATAAACATAAAATATTGAGACAGGAGAACAAGGCAGAATGTATCATGCTGCCTGAGTTTAGACTATTATACAAAGCAAAAAGAGGAGTGGGCAGCAAAGGATGAGATGGTTAGATAGCACCACCAACACAACGGACATGATTTGAACAAACTCCAGGAGACCGTGGAAGACAGAGGAGCTGGCTTGCTACAGTCCATGAGGTCGCAAAGAGTTAGACACAACAACAAGAACAAAGCTACCATAATTGAAACAGTATGGCACTGGTACAAAAACAGTACGTTGACCAATGGGCCAGACCAGAGCATCCAGAAATAAATCCACACTTGTATGGTCAATTGATTTATGACAAAGGAGGCAAAAATACACAGTGGGAAAAAGATAGCCTCTTCAGTAAACATTGTTGGGAAAATGGATAGTCAGTTCAGTTGCTCAGTCATGTCCGACTCTTTGCGACCCCATGAATCGCAGCACGTCAGGCCTCCCTGTCCATCACCAACTCCCGGAGTTCACTCAGACTCCCGTCCATCGAATCGGTGATACCATCCAGCCATCTCATCCTCGGTCGTCCCCTTCTCCTCCTGCCCCCAGTCCCTCCCAGCATCAGAGTCTTTTCCAATGAGTCAACTCTTCGCAGGAAGTGGCCAAAGTACTGGAGTTTCAGCTTCAGCATCATTCCCTCCAAAGAAATCCCAGGGCTGATCTCCTTTAGAATGGACTGGATGGATCTCCTTGCAGTCCAAGGGACTCTCAAGAGTCTTCTCCAACACCACAGTTCAAAAGCATCAATTCTTCAGTGCTCAGCCTTCTTCACAGTCCAACTCTTGCATCCATACATGACCACTGGAAAAACCATAGCCTTGACTAGACGGACCTTTGTTGGCAAAGTAATGTCTCTGCTTTTGAATATGCTATCTAGGTTGGTCCTAACTTTTCTTCCAAGGAGTAAGCGTCTTTTAATTTCATGGCTGCAGTCACCACAGCTACATGCAAAAAATAAACATATAATGGATTAAAGACTTAAATGTAAGGGCTTCCCTAGTGTTCCAGTTGTTAAGAATCCACCTGCCAATGCAGGAGACATGGGCTCAATGCCTGGTTGGGAAGATTCCACATATCTTGGGACAACAAAGCCTGTGTGCCACAGCTCCTGAGCCTGCACACCTAGAGCCCATGCTCTGCAACAAAAGAAGCCTGCACACTACTCCTAGAGAATAGCCCCCACCTGCCACAACTAGAGAAAAGCCATGTGCAGCAATGAAGACCAGAGCAGTCAAAAATAAATAAATAAGTCTTACATGAAACCAAAGAACTCCTAGAAGAAAACATAGGCAGTATACTTATCAACATTGGTCTCAGTGATATTTTTTTGGATCTGTCTCCTCAGGCAAGGGGGAAAAAAGCAAAAATAAACAAATGTTCTTGCATCAAACTAAAAAGCATTTGCACAGGGAAAGAAAGTATAAACAAAATGGAGGGGAAGGGAGAAGATGGTGGAGGAATAGGACGGGGAGATCACTTTCTCCCTCACAAATTCCTCAAAAAAACATTTCAACGCCGAGCAAACTCCACAAAACAACTTCTGAACGCTGGCAGAGGACATCAAGCACCCAGAAAAGCAGATCATTGCCTTCAAAAACAGGTAGGGAAAAAATATAAAAGACGAAAAAAGAGACAAAGGAGGTGGGGAGGGAGCTCCATCCCGGGTAGGGAAGCCCGACCCGGGAAAGGAACTTTAAGAAGAGAGGTTTCCAAACACCAGGAAACACTCTCCCTGCCGAGTCTGTGGCGAGCCCTAGAAGCACAGAGGGCATCATAACAGGAAGGATACATAAATGAATAATTAAAACCGACAGATTACAAGCCCAACAGTAACTTCCCCAGCAGAAAAGCAGCACAGAAACCTGCATCCACCACTAGCAAGTGGGGGGCGGGGCAGGGACGCGCGGGAGGCGCAGGCTGCACAGCTTTGTAAGAATCGGGCAGGAACGCCCGGCAAGTAACCAGAACGAACTAACTTGGACTAGTAAACCAGACTGGGGGATAGCTAACCACACAAAAAGCTCGAACATAAGATACCGCCAGGACCACGCACAGAACAAAGGACAGAATGGAAGTAGCTGGTTGCAGACCATCCCCCGCCAGGGACAGGCAGCCAGAGCCGTAAGGGCTGGAAAGGGACAATCGCAGCCCCGGAGAGACTTTCCCTGACAAACGGCAAGCAGGCTTCTTTGCTAAAACTTCTGGGGGTGCTGGTCAGCAGTACACCCAGAAGACTGAGCAGCAGGGGCGAGAAACGTGATAGGTCAGGGAGACTGTGTTCGCCAAACACCTGGGACACTCAGACTTGGGAAGGGCACGAAACGCAATCCTAACCCAATCTGTGCCACTGGGGGATAGCTGAGCGCCGAACCTGAGCAGCTTAGACTGGGGAGGGGAATGCAGCCTAGGGCCGGCCTCAGACGGTTCCCGGCAGAGCAGCGTAGAGCCCGAGCAGCGCAGCTTGTGTGCCCGCCGCGAGCGGCTTGTGCGCCGCAAGCAGGGGCAGACCCAATGGGGCTGAGGCACCACGTACACATGACAGGGTTATCTGTGTGCAGCATCCCTCCCTCCCCACAGCGCGGTTGAACAGTGAGCCAAAAAAAAAAAAAGGGTCCACCACCAATTCCCCACCCCCCCGCCACTGCCATGCCAGGATGGAAATCTGACACGGAAGACACCAGCAAACAGAAGTTAAACAGAGGGAACCGCCTTGAAAGTGACCCCACAGGGCCCACAACTCCAGAGAAAGGGCCAGATATAATTTTACTATTTTTACAACCATTACCCCCACTGTTTATTCTTTCCCCCTTTTTTTCCTCCCCCTTTTTTTCTCTTTT